>QANX01006401.1:11761-82581 GCA_003254975.1 Ochetophila trinervis | reverse complement strand
GTATGAAAGAAAATAATGTTGGATAATATCAACAAGTAATAAATATAATAAATATAAAATATTATCGAAATACCCTTCTTAACTCATTAACTAGGGTATTTTATTGCATTGCCACTGTTATTTACTCGACACTACTAAGATAAACCCAGACACTTATAATATTAGCAAGTTTGTGGTGTAGTCTAGTAGTATAAGCCAGTTGAATCATCACATCTGTGAGTATGGAAGTTGTGGTTCGAATCTAAATAGTTCAATTTGGACTAATGTGTTCATCTTCGTTGTTACAGTACGAGGGGGAAAGAAGTTTTAGTTGCAAGGGCTTCAATCACGAACTTCTATCGGTTTAAAAAGATGCATGTGTCGGTTCATTCACTAAATATCTCATGGACTTATGACTCCATTACAGATATATATATATATATATATATATATAATTTTTTTAGCAAAAAAAAAAAAAAGTTTGTATGGTATATAACTTTGTTAGTTGTAGTTTATATCATTTTATTCTCAAAGACTATGACATCCTTTTTATGTTACCCACCAAACTATAAAAATTTTCACATTTATTTTCAATCTATTATTTAGTTTCATTTTAGTCCAGTCAAGTATTTTTTATGGATGTATATTAGATTTAGCTTAGTAGTAAAATCCATTAAAAATACACTTTTATATTTAGATTCAAACACTGTTAACTTTGTTTGGAGATGAATTTATTATATTATATTTTTATACTTAATGTATGATTGCGTTGGCCAAATTCATTAAAGAAAATGGATAATTATATTTTGATATTTTTAACTTTTAAAATTTTGCTATTTAAGCCTCCAAATTTCGCAATTTAGGCCTTTATATTTTTAATTTGTCGAGCCTTGTTTGACTTTCTTTATAAAATTTTACTGGCATCTCGTGCGATTGACATTAAACTATATTAATATTAAAATTAAAAAATATTAAAATTATTTTTGATATTTTTCAATTTATATTTTAAAATAAATATTAAATTTTAACAAACTTCAAACTAGAATATATTAAAATTAAGCTAGTTTATGTTAAACCCTAGAAGTTAAAAGTTAAAAAAAAATTCAAATTCCAAACAAATTAAAAAATCAAAAACTTAAATTGAGTTGAAAAATTAAAAATTTAAATTCTAAAATCTTAAATATTATAACAATGTAATTATCTTATTAAAAAATATTGCATGATTAGACTAAAATAATACAGAATAATGATTTTAAAGGCAATGAAGCGATACATTTAGTTAAAAATGATAAATTAAAAAATTTACGATAATTTAAAAAAATATAAAAATGACTTTAACTTTTATTATTATTAATGCTATAAATATTAAAATATTAGCTAAAATTATTTATTAAAAGATATATAATAAAATATTATCATATATTTATATAATTTAATAAATATTTTAATTTAAAAAATGTTTAAATAAATTTAATATTATTATATTATAATTACGAGTAATCTAAAATAATAAAATTATTATAAAATATAGGTCTCGATTTACATATAATAGCTAGATATTTTAAAATCTAGATCTTTTCTTTTTTTCCTTCTCCTGAAGATCGATCTCCTCATGTTCCACGAGCTATTTATTTAGTTATTTTTTATTTTTATTTTTTAAGTGGAGTTGGAAACTCTCAGTCTCCAGCTAGGTAAAGTTAATTCACTAAAAAATAAGAAGCTAAGCAGAGTAATATTTACCCTTTTGGAAAACCCAAGTTTATATTTCACTACTTTTGAATGATCTTCTTCTTGTTCTTCCAAGATTGAGAGCGAGAGAGTACTGGAGAACATAGTATGGATTTGCTGTGGATTATTGGAGTTTTAGTGGGTGGATATGTTTTTGTATTTGGGATTCTGAGGAACTTCAACAACTGGTATTATGGGTTTAAGGAAGGGAATAAGGGAAACCCTCTTCCTCCTGGTGATATGGGTTGGCCTCTAATAGGGAATATGCCTACTTTCCTCAAAACTTATATCTCTGGCGACCCTAATTCCTTCATCACCAATCTTGCTTCCAGGTTTCTCTCTCTCTCTCTTAAGAATTATTTTTTAAAAATTATTTAGATTTTCAGTAATAATTTATTTAGTAGAACAAACTGAGCAGAATTCTAGAAATGAATAGGCATCATCTTGTAACTGTATCCTTGAATTTAGTAGCAATCAAAATTTTCTCATTGTGTCACAATTAAAATTAGTTCTTCGTTTATAAAAAGATNTTAAAACTAATTCTTCGTTTATAAAAAGATTTAGTTAATATTTTATTTATTTATTTTTTTCATTTTGTTAATGCATAGTTATCAAACTCATAGTGACTAATTAAAGTTATGGTCTAGAATAGCTTTCAAGTGTCTATGTCAAATTTAAGTATATATATACTTTGTGCCTTACGATTAATTAAATATTGAACTCAATTTAATAAGCTATCAATTCGATTAGAAATTAATTTGATTTTTCTGTTTGATTGGAGAACATTAATAGATATGGAAAAACTGGAATATACAAATCCCACTTGTTCTGGACCCCATCAATTATAGTCTCTGCGCCAGAGACATGCAAGCAGCTCTTGACCGATGATGAACATTTCATTCTTGGTTATCCAGAAACCAGCAAAACTCTCGGAGGTAGGAGATCACTGCATAGCATTACAAGAGCCGAGCACAAGCGTGTTCGCCGGCTTGTAACTCCGGTGCTAAACGGCCACGAGGCACTAGCTTCTTACATTGTTCATGTTGAGAACAATGCCATTAACTCACTGGAAGATTGGGCGTCTATGAACCGTCCGATCGATATCCTGGCCGAACTCAGAACCGTTGTGTTTAAGTTCATCACGCACACTTTCATTGGGGCCGATGATAATGATGCTATTGTGAGGGAGATGGAGATCTTGTTTACTGATTTACATGCCGGTTTGATCTCTTTGAATATCAATCTTCCTGGATTCGCCTTCAATAGAGCACTCAAGGTAAACATTTTTTTTTTCTTTTGTTACTGAAAAAAGATACAAGTAACATTTTGTTATGTCCTATTTTGTTTTGTAACATTTTGTTTTTCATGGTTTAATTTACTGATGAAAAAGGCTAAGGTAATGAGTCCGTTATCATCTACAAGAGGACTAAATTTAGAAACGATTTATGTTAGATTTGAAAGTAGTCCAGTTCAGTCTAATATATATGTGTTATTTTGTTATGTAACGTTTTTTTGGTCATGGTTGGATATAGTCGAGGAAAAGGTTGGTGAAGATTCTTCAAGCTGTATTGGACAAAAAGAGAGCAGAGGATAAAGTCAAGGGAAAAACAGGAGGGAAAGACATGATGGATTCTCTAATGGCATTGGAAGATGAAGAGGGTAGGAAATTAGGGGACGAGGACATCACAGATTTGCTACTATTGTTCTTGTTGGCTGGTCATGAAAGCTCTGTTTTGGGTACGCTTTGGGGAATGATTTTCTTGTCCGACCATCCTCATGTCTTTCAAAAGGCTAAGGTTAGTATGTGTGTAATTAATTCTTTAAGGATGAAGTGTTAGTTTTCTTTTTGGTCTAAATCTCTAAATTAGAGTCATTTTCAAAGCCATAGGAATTGCTCCTGTATATATGTATCTTTTATATATCCATCAGACATAATAGCTAAAAATGATGGGAGTAATAATATATTAAACCATTTCCTGGGTTAATTGTTTTGCAGGCAGAACAAGAGATGATCATAAAAAATAGACCAGCTGACCAGAAGGGTTTAACTTTCAAGGAAATTAAACAAATGGGATATCTTGCAAAGGTATATATTATATATATATATATATATATAGTTATGTTTTTTAAGTTATATTTAATAATTTAAAATGCAGACCGGTCCTATTGTAGTTATCAATGGCAGTCTGTGGTTTTGATTTTAAAATTATCAAGTTATAAATATATATATATATATATATATATATATCTATGTTTGCACTGTTAATGATAGGATAAAATGGATTTGTGGTGGGATTTTTCTATATAATATATATTATCATTTAATGTGCAAATATTATGCCAACCGTGTAATTATTAATGATAAAAGTATCACTAATAATCTGTGATTAATGATGGTCTCCATCTTTGTCCTAATAATCTATGATTAATGATTTTTTTGGTGAAAATCTATGATTAATGATGGTCGTCTACATGTCTACAACTTTATCCATGTCCGTTTCTCTTCATCTTTATCTTATGTAATCATTTTTGTATTTTTATCAACTCTGGCATAGGGAATCTTTCAGAAATCACGTGAATCAATAATTTCAATAAGCTTATTTGTCGCGAACATGCATTTGAAATTGGAAGTCAATTATTGATATCAACCGCATTAATTATATATATATATATATATAATAAGGTATATAATAAAATAAAGACAAATGTTGTTTATTACAGGAAAATGATATTTTTAATTGATAGAATGATATGGGTTTCCTTTTACTTCATAGATATAAGTTTTTAAAAAAGTATGTCATATTAATGGTTAATAGTCAAACTGCTATATCGAACTCAATACGTGGTTGATTTCGTAATTAATTATGTGTAACATATTTGAAATGCTCATAATTTAAGGTAATTGATGAAATGCTGCGACAAACTAACATGGTCTTCGCAAATTTCCGAGAAGCAACAGCTGATGTGACTATCAATGGTTAGTCTTGAAATACCAGTATCTCTCTTTTTTATTTTTATTTTTTTTAAATATATATATATATATATATATAAATTTTCTTTGAAGTCAGATTAAATAAATTTGTGTAGAAAGTGTTACTTATAGTTTTTATGTGATATTTTTGTCATTAATAATAGTTATTAGTGATAAATTCTGCATAGTTTTAAACTATCATAAGTTCTAGATGAGATAATAATTATGTATATATATATATTAAAATATATATATATATTGTAAAAAAATAAATATTATTTGTCACTATTGGTTGTAGATCATTAGTCGGATTTACATTATATGTAATATTTTAAATGGATACTGTTAAAATTTTTATTTATTTTTTAACATTTTCAATCAAATATTTTTTAACATTTTCAATCAAAATTTTCCACACAAGATGCTGTTTTACTGGTGATGAACACTGGTGACAAATAACACAAATTGTAAAACATTAAAGCTAAAATAGAATAATGGCATTTTCAGGTTATTTTATACCAAAAGGATGGAAGGTTTTTGCATGGTCAAGAGGTGTTCATATGGATCCTGAAATTTACTCCGACCCACTTGAATTCAATCCTGAAAGATGGGATGTAAGTATTCATAGATGCTTAATTAGACTAATATCAGGTGATTTTTTCAAAATCTAGTCTTGAACATAGACTTTTGATATTATCAGTTAGCTTGAAAAAATAATTAATTTATGTTCAAATGTAAAAATTCAAAAGTCAAAATTTAATACTTGATTTTTATACTAATTATATTACATTTATTTATTTATTATTATTATGCCTTTTCTCCCTCTTTTATTTTTAGGTTTATTATACCTTTTATAAATATAGGCTCCTTTATTAATTGCTGTTTCATTGACTTGCAAATAGAATGTTAGACCAAGACCAGGGGCTTCCATTCCTTTTGGGTTGGGTAGTAGATATTGCCCCGGAAGTGATCTGGCCAAGCTTGAGATTTCCATTTTCCTTCATTATTTCCTACTTAATTATAGGTGAGTGCCCTTCAAATTCAGTTCTATCACATAATTCATATTATTTTAACAATAATTATTTTAACTATAATTATTTTATTTTTCATTACAATACTTGAAAATGAAAAAAAGACAAATGATATAAATTAAATATAATTCCCAAAAAAAAAGAAAAAACTATTCTCTCTTTTGGTCATGCATTTTCTCTGTTTTCTGTTTTTCAAATGTTATTCTGGAAAAATGAAAATGAAAAAAATGTTTCTGGATTAACTTTTCTGTTTCCTAAATTGTGTGTGTATGTTTTTTTTTTTAATGTTCAATTTTTTAAAATAGAAAACAATTTTCAAACAACATGTTGAAACATACCTTTTTTTTATTTTTATTTTTTATTTTTATAAAAAAAGTGATTTTAATTTATAAATTTGTGTTGCAGGCTTGAGCGAGTTAATCCTAAATGCAAAGTGACCTACTTGACAGTTCCGAGGCCTACAGATAACTGCCTAGCAAAAGTCATAAAAGTGGCTTAATTAGTACAATTAAATATTAGATTATAAAGGAGCCAGATCCATATGTTTTTTTAATATATATTGTAGCTGAGAAGTTAATATTGCTACTATCCCATAGTCTCAGTTGGGAAAAAAAAAAACAATTAATAATGGTGTTCTTTTTTTTTTTTGGCTCAACCATGGTGTTCTTTACTTCAACTATAATTGAACCTTCCTATGTATTTTGTTATTATATTTTGCCCATTCGATGTGGAATAAGTTATATTAATAGTTTTATTGGTCTTGAAAAAGGTGATTAAATTTATAAACTACAAGTGTTAATCTAAGTGGTACTAATGAGGCATTACGAGATAAATATTATTATGGGTGATGAAAGATATGGGAATTAGAAGTAGTACAAGTACTTTAGCAAAAATAAAAATAAAAAATAGTAGTACAAGTAAAAAATCTTTGGGATTAAAAAGTGTCCTGTGAGACTTTTTTATCCCAGTGTTTTCTTTTTGATTCCTCGTAATCGGAATTATTTTGTCTTATGATGTTTTTCATTCCTTATAAAATTCTTTCTTTTTAATTTCTTTGTTAAAAAGAAAGAAAGAAAATAACACCTTGGTAAAATTTTAGCCACGTCAAATTGAGATGGATAGTTGAGTATTTTGTTATTTATTAAGCAATGTTTCAGATTTGATTTTGGTACATAGAATATATTTGCGCCAAAAGAGAGCTTTATTTCTTAGTTGGTCCATATAATTCGAACAGATTAAAAAAAAAATGTAGTATTTTAATACCGATGTATCAATTGACAAAAAAAAATCTTAGCCACAAAAGCTAAAAAGGGAAGCTCCAAAAAAAATATAAAATAGGGAAACAAATGAAAAACAAACAGAATTTGAAATTGAAATTGAAACCAGACTTAAAAATTAATTGAAGACTTTAATTGAAACAGAAAATGCAGTTTGAATTTCAGAGCAATATATAGTTCCAAAAGTATAAAAAACCTTGCAAAAAGAAAAAGAAAAACAATGAAAATAAATTAAAACAATAAAAATAAATTAATTGTCCAAATGGCAATAATTTATTGGTTGTCTATGCATACTCTTGGAGGCTCAAGGAAGCTGATAGCCCGAGACCGAAGGCCCAAAACAAAGTTCTTAGGCCTTAGACCCAAGATCAGAATCCAGGCCATAGACCGATGTTTATATCTTAAGAATTTTTTTTTTTAGTACAAGTACCTCTCTCACTCTTAGAAAATGCTAAAATAGTGTCTAATCTATCAAAATATCTATTCAGTATAAATTTTTTTATTTTGTGATTAGTTTATATTTATTCTTTTACGGGTTCACTTATCTATATGTATTTTATATTAATATATTAATCAATAAAATAATAACATATATATATATATACTTGATAAATATGTTGATAAACTACATGATTCTTTCAGCATTACTAAAGAAAAACAATAATGTTAAATTTATTAAAATATTGACCAAATTTATTTATCAAATGATGTAGCAAATAATGTGTCGATATTTAAGTGATTTATTCTTTTGATCCACTTATCCATATTTAAGTTATATTAACATGCCAATTAATAATATCTTTAACATTATCATTTAGTACAATAAGAGTTCATTTGGTCGTTGTATTATATTATATTGTATTGTATTAGATTGTGTTGTAATGTATTGTATAATACATTTAATATGTTTGGTGTAAAATTGTACTAAAATGTGTATACAATATGTTTAACATATTATTGTATTGTATTGAATTATTTTATTAAAATTTAAAAATTTTAATTTTTAACTTTAACTTAAATTTAATTTTTTTAACTTTTATTAAAGTTTTTAAATTTAAATTTAAATTTTGTAACTATTATTAAAGTTTTTAATTTTTAACTTTTAATTTCATTAAAATTTTTAATATTTAAGTTTTTAATATTTATTATTGGTAAGTTCTAAAAATATTAAAAATAAATTAATGACAGATTTGATTGATATTGTTGATTTTATTTTATTTTTAAGCTTAGCTAGGAAAAATTGCAGACAAAACAATAAAAACTATAAATATAATCTAAAATGACGATCTAAGATAAATTCTGTTTTACAGTTTGGATAGAGAAAAAATAAAGCATAAAAAAAATTTACAGATATGACAGTGGATATGCTCCAAAAAAAAGAAAAAAATGAAAAAATGTGTAAAATATCTTTCGCATTTCAAAACTTTCAAGTGCATATTATTTAATAAATGAAAATTTTAATATATTAGTAATACACCAGATGCTGTATTAATAAAATTTCAAATGTATTATATAATCTAATACAAAACTAAAACCAAATATAATATTAATCAAAACTAATAATACAATACATTTTTATATTACAATCCAATACAAACCATCAAATATGGTCTAAATACGTTAAATACTTTAGTCTTTGTAGATAGTCCAAGAGAAAAGCTCTCTCATATTCAAAATTTAAAATTTTGTTGATTTCGTATGAATCATAATAGTGGAATTTCTCATATTATCCTCATTTTCAACCTTTGTACTATATTCTTACAAAGCTGATCTATTCTTTTTTCCACACTCAATTGTTTTTTTTTTTAGCTCTCTCAAACATCGTTTTTTAAATAAAATAGCAATATATTCTAAGTTATCCATAATCATCCACTCTTCATCTTCCTTTTATTTCCTAAGGAGACCAAGCATCACCATATACATAAAATAAAAACCCACCAACACGAGAAAGTCTTCGGTGGGGCGGTCGCACAGTCCTAGCTGGTCCGCCCACCTATTTAAGTTATGACATTTGACACTTTTTTATTTTTTATAGCTTTTTTTATACCTTTGACATTATTTTATATTTATATATATATATTTTTTCTTTAATCTTTTACCTGGCACGCCACTTCATATTTTTTAATTTTTTTTATAATTATTTTTCTCTTTGACATTATTTTATATACTTTTTATTTTTTTTCTTTCTTTAATTTTTTACTTTTCTCTCGATTTCAACCAAAATGTTCAGATAGATTTTTCCTTTCTCCCCTTTCCTCTAACGCAGTCCTTCCTCTCCTTTCTTCTAACCCAGTTCAGCCAAAAGCAACAAAATTTCCACAGTGTGAAAAGAGAAAAGCTTCAACTTCAAAAAGACAAAACCATGAAAGGGGTTAGTAAATTCTTTTACTATGCATTTTAAAAATTAAAGGAATTTTATTTTATTTCTGAAAACATAAATTTTGAAAGAGGGTTTTAGATGAGCTTCTAATTTTGAAAGAGAAAAATTGCTTGCTGCATCATGACCAAACAGAAAAATTGTTTGTTGCTTCACGACTAGATAGAAGAATATGGAGAAAATACTTAGCTATGAGGTGGTGTGTAACAGGTAAAAGATTAAAGAAAAAAAAATATATAAATATAAAGTAATGTCAAAGGTATAATAAAAGCTATAAAAAATAAAAAGTGCCAAATGTCATAACTTAAATGGGTGGGCGAACCAGCTATGACTGTGCACCGCCCCACCGAAGACTTTCTCCACCAACACACCAACAAAATTAATGCAGTTGCTGAAAACCAAAATAAAGATCAATAAAAAATGTTCTCCCAAAGCAGAAGGGCCTTGCCAAGGAATTTATTTATTTAAGGAAAAAAAGAAAAAGAAAAAAAGGAAAAGAAGAAGCAATAGCTATAAAGAAAAACACACACAGAGAGAGAGAGAGNAAAAGAAAAAGAAAAAAAGGAAAAGAAGAAGCAATAGCTATAAAGAAAAACACAGAGAGAGAGAGAGAGAGAGAGAGAGAGAGAGAGAGAGAGAGAGCGCATAGATGGCTCGGGAAAGCTCAACTGAGAGGTAAAACCGTAGAAAGAAAACACATTTAGTAAAGACTTGGACGATTAAGTACAACAGTTTCTTCTATTTTGACCAAAATAAAATCAGACCATAAAACCAAAACCCAAATGGTTGGAGGGTAGTTGGAAACACAAGAAGATTCAAGTTTATGCGACAAATATGAGATCAAAACCACGATAGCCAAGAAAAACACAAGAATTAAGATTCAAGTTTATGCGACAAATATGATTTGATCCACAGATAGCAGAGACATCCAAATAATTTTAAAAAAAATTATAATTGAGAATTATTTTGAAGAATTGGTGCTGTGAGTCTCTTGGTAAGAAACAAGGCAGTTGTGAAAGCATAAGACCAAAGATATTTTGGGAGGGTTTGCATGAGATAATAACGCTGAACCAGTCTCTCGATTGTGCCTGCGGCACCTTTCAGCATAGCCATTCTGTTATGTGTAACGGAGTGGTAAGAAAATGACTAATGTGATGTTCAAAAAGACTTTAATTTTAAAAATTCACTTCCATTGTCAGAGTAAAAGAAGATTAATGATGTTTGAAAATAATAAATAAAATAAAAAAGTTCAACAGCACATTTAAAGTTGACAAAACTTCAAAAACATCAGATTTGTTTCGAATTGATAATAGCCAGACATATTTTGTAAAATGGTCAACAAAAATTACATAATAGTTACTCATCATAGGAATTTATTTTTGAAGGTCCTCATACATCTAAATATACTAATTGAAAGGGTTTACAGTTGGACATGTTAGACACATCAAATGGAAGTTTTTGAGATTTATTGCAACTACAAGCATTGAAATGAAAGCTTTCATAAGTTGACAGTCAGAGAGAAACTTTTGTAGGCCATTCTTAAACTCCTTGATTGTCTAGACCCTTGAGCAATTTATACCGTCTGCGTATCCCTAACAACCAAAAAAAAATGAGGCATGAACTCAATAAACACATTGTTAGACTGACCAAATTCATAAGTTTCTCTTCCTATTAGGAACACGCAAGACATTGGGTAAAGTAAAAGATTGAAAAGAAGTGGATAATTATGTTGTACCAGTATGAATTATGGGAAGTTTAGTACTATTGACAATAGCTATCTCGTCTGTGCCACCGCATTCAAAATGGACGACAAGATTTTGAGGATCAGTCGAAACATGGTGGGATGCAATTAAATCTAGCAGCCAAGTTGGGTTCGGACTAGTAGATGCAGGTGGATGGTGACCCATAATTCCTTGCTCAACCGGGTTCACATTATAAGCCTGTGGGAAAAAGGTAGGTCTAAAAACAAGATGATTTTGTAAGAAATATACACCTTATGTAGAATGACAAAAGCATTTTCGGGATCCAAAGATATTGGCATGCTAGGAGAAGAATATGTCTCTGATGAAGGAACCTAGATTTTGAGATTCATTCCACTATTAGGGTCCACATGAGATCAAAGATCACAATTATAGAAATATTGATTAAAATATCGATAAAATATAGATTTCGATAAAAATTCGAAAGAAATTATGAAAATTTATAATAAAATATATTAATTTTTAATGAAATTTTATGATATGCTTATTTATTAAATACTTTATCAATTTAACTATAAAAGTTGAAATAACATTGAGTATAAATCATGTTTATCATAATCAAAAGACATATAACAATAGTTAACAGTAATAAAAATATTAATATTAAGTGATAAATTATTCATTTATTAACATAATAATACAAATATGACTAATACCACATATATTTTGTCAGTGGTTAACATTTTTACTCTCATATCAAAAAAAATATTGATTAAAAAATACATCTATTTGATGTCTTTGCATGTAATTTTTAATATGCCAGCCTTATTGATCTAATATTACATGTGATTGTTAATATTGCTATTGTTATGTTCTACACCAAAAGTCTATGTTTTTCCTCTACATAATACCTCCCAAATGATAAAACTTACTCATATTATACTACTAGTCTACTATTATGTCACACTTTGAAAAATAATGATGAAACAATTAAAAAAATAAATAAAATGAAAATAATACAAAACAATTATTACAGTTTGATAACAAGAGAAAAAATTATAATTTTAAAAAAAATATTCATGTTGTACCTATATGTAATATTTGAAAGGATATCATTTTAAAATTTTACAATAATTAAAAAATATTAATTTTTATATTTTCAAAAATCCATAATTTTTTTTTTCAAAATTTCCATAGAAATTTCTACGAATATTTCAGAAATTTTCATAGATATTTCAAAAATTTCTATGGAAATTATAAAATTTTTGACCAAATTGTGAAGGATAATGCATGGAAGTTTTAACATAAAATATCGTGAAAATATCAGAGAAATATAAAACATTTCAACGGAAATTATAAAAATTATATCCATAATTTTTTGGAGGACAAATATCTTTTCCATGGCTAAAAACAAATATCTTATGAAAAGATCATGGAAATTATGGATTTTTTCATCCATGCATGTGATGATGTGCAAAACTTTAAATTTTGGATATAAGAAGACTTTTTTCTTCACTTGGACTAAGTAAGGGATATTTGTACAAAATTCTCATTGAACTTCAGGCCCAAAGTTTGAAGGACCCAGGTCCATGGTCAAGTTTGAATTGTCGGCCTTTGACCTTTTACCTATGGCACCATTTTGAAATGTCCGAGTAAAATAATTAATAAAGTTAGCTATAAAGAAATACTTAATTGTATTGATGCCACCGCTGGAGAAACTTAAAGAAATAAGCCCAAGTGTGGTCAAAGTTGATAATTTTGTGCACTTACAATGAATTACCCGTTCTACCCTTACTTAGCTCTTCTACTTCCCCCACTATGCCCACTGTCTCCCACGATCATCTACATTGTTTTCACTATCTTTTTACTCTATTATTAGATTTTCCTAGCTTTTGCCAAAACCCTTTACACTACTTTGAAATTCAAATTCTCTTTCTTTCTCTTGGTTACTCTAAAACTCAGACCTATCACCTTTCTTTGAAAAATGAAGAGATCGAAAGTTACAGCCTAAAGAACTAAGGAGCAAAGGAACGGAGTCAAGGTTAAAAATGAAAACACTGAAGAGGTTCGGTACTGGAGGCCCACATTGTGATGAATTGGCAAAACAATGCCAGAAAACCTCTTGAACCCATACACCAGAGATGTCAATCCCCAAAAACCCATACACCTGTGATGGCAACCCAAGAAACCTAGATAATGGGGATGTGCACAACGCAAACGGATTAAGAAGCCCATCGAGGTTAGTTCCACAAAAGTAGTTGAAAAATTGGCTTGCGAGGCTTAATATTGATGTATCGTTTGATTATACCAATTGTTGGGTTGCTAGTAATGTTGAAGTCAGATTTTAATTTTAGGGTTTTTTGTTTTACGGGGTACATTAAAAATCCATCAAAACAAGTCCCATGAAATTTGGTTAAAATTTGGCCTCCGAGGCATATGATTGATGTTGGTGTTTGTTAAGGCTCTTTTTTGAGGTATTCGTAGATTTGAAGTCAGGTTGAATTTTTTGAATTAAAGACGGCGTGATATGTGTGTCATATGCCCTGGTGTTGGTTTGTATATCTCAGGACCACATTCTTTAGTAGTTGAGAGATAGTTATGCGATAGGTGTGAAGTTGGCCGGGTTTCAGTTCTACTAATACCCATTACTGATGCGTATATCCCAAAAATATTTTCCAACATAGCAAAGATAGTGATTCATTAGGCGTTAGATGGCTTGGTATGTGTCTATTATACCTCAAATCCGTTGCGCATTTACCGGAGTATATTGCCTAGATATCAGAAAGAGAAAGATTTGTTATACTGTAGGGTATATGTCATATACCCTGTTATTGATTCGGATGTTTCGGAGGTATATGCTATTGATTTTTAAATTTATTAGATTTTTATTATTTGTTTTAGCAGATTCATTCAGTTGCAAGTGTCTTCATTGCTGTCACAGGGTTTGGTTGTTTGTAGACTTATGTTCCAGGCTGATAAATAGTTCAAAGGAAGGCCCAAATCATATGGCACTCTGTACATGATAGTTGAAGATGTGAAGAAGAACCTAGATTTTGATCAGCTCACTGAGTTTTGCAGGATGTGGTTTGGCTATTTATTGAGCATGCAACAAATTAACTTGAGCGGCCAATTGACACACCATCTTTGCATGTGCCTAGTGGAGTCTAATGACTATGATGTTCTGGAGTTCAACCTCATTGGTATAGATGTCCAATTTATGGAGAGAAATTTTGCATTGGTTATAGAATTGAAATCCAGCAACCATGTTGAGGATTACGACAAGAACATCACTGGTATAGTTACTAATAAAATTTACTACACATACTTCAACAGTTCTACAATGATCAATATGGATGATGTGTCTACTATATTTTTGAGATTGACATTTGATAATAATGAAGATGCTTTTAATATGGTGTTGATGTACTTATTGTACTACAATATTCTTGGAATGCCTCGCAAACACAGAATCAACTACAAGTATTTACAACTTGTGGAAGATCTAGATAGCTGGAATAACTATCCATGTCTGTTAGTCATATACAAGGACACGGTTTAGTCATTCCATACAGCTTTCATAAGATCCAATCCAAATGAAATGCCGAATGCATATGGCTTGTACGATCTTAAAGGCTGCTCGCTTGCCCTCTAGGTAATCAAAAAAGCATATAAGTCATCTATTATTTGTTGATTACTTACTTTGCTGAAGTGGATTTTTATAACTTGAAGATTTGTAAATATTGTAGGTGTGGGCTTACGAGGCCATTCCTTTTCTTGTCGAGGTAAGATTTGCATCAAAGAAGCAACCTGCATGCGTACCTCGTATATTACAGTAGAAGAAGACATCCTATTCCACCTCTGATAACCTTGTGAAGAGTGTGTTTTAAAAAAAAAACAAATGTGAATAAGTTGTAAGGCACATAAGTTGATTTTCTTTAAATTGTTTTATTTAGTCACAAATTGTATGCCGAAGTAACATTTGCAATGCAGTACAACGTATGTTGGACATTAAAACCAACGCCGTAGGAGCTTGAGGAGGTGCACATGACATAATAGGTCAATGGATTTCGAAAACGTCATTATAGAATACCACGAATAGTGGAGGCTGCACCAGCTGAGCATGAGGTTTTAATCTTGCATTCATTGATGCAAGACTGGAATCATATGAGTAGGCCAACCCAAATGTACATTTTTTTGCCCTTTAATACATATCTCAGCCATGGCATAACGGTAGATCTTCAGTTTAACAATGAGTAATTTCTTTGGTTGCATGCATTACTTAACATACCACTGCACTAGTCATGAACGTCAAGAAGACTTTTTCAATCCAATGGCTCAAAGTCATGTTGGGTTGAAGTAGGCAGTCTTTGAGAAAATAGATTATGTTAGGTCGTTTTGCACCCAAATTCTCATTGAATTCAAAAATCTAGTACGAATAGTAAATCTGTCATGTAATGGATTATTTACGTTTGTCACTTCATTGACTATGTTTGTGTACTATAACCTTTTACATTTAACTATGATAGGCAACAACGTTAAAGGTCTAGATGTCCTCCAATCCATCCCTTCCTCCATTGTTTGATGATGACGTGTAGCCTCAAATGGACACATTCTGCCAGCAGACAAAGGCAATACAACATACGGTCCACATGCTTCGAAAAGCAACATTTGGTTGCCTTCGTCCAATGGACCTTCTCCGTATATAGCAAAAGAGCTTACATTATTTGGTGCCCACCCTTTGGCACTGCACTAGGATGATTGTTTGACCATTGGTCTACCCACTATCACTTGCGTTCGTGGTCTCATTTGTAGGAGTATAGCTATGTTGCTAAGTGCTGGTGTTTTCAAAGGGAACAACGTACATATATGTTTTTCTATTGTGACAAGATTTCTTACATCGTCCACATTTCTGCACATGCATGTCCACGCTTCGAGAAAGAATGCGACTGATTCTGCATTGTCCAGCCCATATTTTGAATAGAGGTGGGTATACAACTCTAGCAAGAACCTCGGCAAAAGAATTCCACTGTGCATGATATCCTAGTGATTGAATGGTTTTTGAGTAAGCTGAGTGGAGTACATAGATATTATAATAAGAATCAGACATATTATATGCGTTACTATTTCATTCTTTACAAACTGCCAAAGTATGAACACATGCGTATTGGTCGAGGGTGAACTGATTGCATGTGCATATTTTAGTTTCCAAATTCACCTTTCCAATACACTGCCCTCGTAAACCTCAAATTCATACATGCTAGCTAGAAATACCAATAAGGTGGCAGCTTCAAGTCTTCGTTTATCCATAATTTCAACAAGCCATTTGGTCACAGAACAGTTTGTGTGCTTCTCTGCATCGTTTCGCTTGTCAAAAACTACTTTTGCAAAGTATCTCTTATCTTATTAAGGAGTAAAATAATAAGCTATATTCTAGCTTCACGCAGAACGACATTCATGCATTCTGCAATATTTGTGGTCATGAAACTGAATCTATTACCTAAAAAATGTGACCATGCCCACTTCGATGGATTTATGTCTATTAGATAATGGTAATTTTGCAGATGCACGCCGCGAAGCTAGATATCAAAGTCTTTAGTACAATAAAACATTGCAGACCTTGTATAAATAGTTCTTAATTGCTTTCTAATCATTGTTTTTCTTTAGTCTCATATACACATTTTGTCTTAGGTTGTACTAGTAGTGTCCATGGTATGATTTTAGAAATACTGACGCGATTGCATTGGCAAAGCTTGGGTGTCTATTCATTATGAACGCTAGACTAGGTCGGTCTCCATAAGCCTCTTTAAATCTTAAAAAAATCCATATATATGATGCATAATTTTCGATTAGCCTGATGCCATATGCCAGTAGATATATCTGTTTGATCTGTTCGAACATGCTACAATATACAAGATACCGCTATATCTATTTTTCAAGAATGTACCATCAATTGCCACCATATGACGCATGTTTACAAACTCTCAGATGGAAGCTTTAACAACCATGAAGTAATAGAGGAATTTATTATAAGTGCCAGTCTCAATGCGAGTAAATGACCCTAGGTTGTAACTTTGCAAAGCAGCAAACCATAGTGGTAGCTTCGAATATGATTCTTCTGACGTCCCCCATATAGTTTCCCGTGCATGCTATATTACCCTCCAAGCTTTCTCATAGCTAAAATTCATGTCAAGCTCTTCACGAATGTCTGCAACTTTATCTTTTAGCTGGACTTACCATCTATGTACAGTCAATTTGGATTTAAAGTACTATCCAATCACTGAGCTGCTAGCTTGTTGATGGTCACAGTGTATGACATCCAAGCTACATGTGTGCTCCGGAACATATACTCTGATAATCCTAAACTCTAATTTAGATATCTTTGTTGCACAGAGATAACATTTGCATTTGCTATTAACAGAGTGAACATTATATCGAGATTTGTCTGATTTCTTCACTTTAAACTCAAAATTATTCTTTATAGCAAAATTATTCTCTATATGACTTCCAAGCTACATGTGTGCTCCGGAACATATACTCTGATAATCCAAAACTCTAATTTAGATATCTTTGTTGCACGGAGATAACATTTGCATTTGATGTTAACTGAGTGAACATTATATTGAGATTTGTCTGATTTCTTCACTTCAAACTCAAAATTATTCTCTATAGCAAACATGCTTAGCTTTTAATTAGCTCATTTTTCATAGAAAATATTTGTTCAATCTCAATTGTTTTGCCAATGCCTTAGGAAAACTCAAACCCTGTGACATGAGGAAGATCAAGCAAATAGTGCATATGTGGTATTGCACTCATATAACCTTTAGTTCTCAAGGCTTTAGACATACCTTTAGTTCACAAGGCTTTAGACATTTCATAGTGTTTTGTGACACCCTCCATAGTACCTCCCGCCAGACTATGATCGTACATACTATTAGTATCTGAAGTGTCATGTTTCATATCATCAATACGTGCAACATCATCATCGTAAGGTCTATCCTCATCCTCCCCAGTACCTTTTGTGACATCATCCAAACCCTATCGTCCAATGAAATCATCATCCTCGACTATGTTATCGGGATGTTCAAGGCTTTGATGATCCACTTCTTATGTTACTGGCAATTGGGTTTCTAGATGTTGTGTTCCTGCCAAATTGTCCAACTCTTGATTTCCTGCCTCATTGACTTCATCTTGTGTTTCTGGTACCTACATTTCTAGAATTGGCATTGGGGTTGGTCACATATTGATAGTTGGAGATGGGACTCCGTTTGTAATTGCACATCAGGATGTGATTTGAGAAAGGGCTCTGGTTGCTACCACTGCACATCAGGATATGGTAACTTCGATTGTATGTTTTGTGCAAGGCGGGTAGTCCTCAAATGTGTCGCCCTTTGGACTATGTCAACGAATATAGTTGAGGGGCATCTTGGGGTGTGTTTCTTAACTTTCGGTCAATACATATTGCTAAATCTATATATGTTATACATGCAGAAGGAGCCACTTTTGGAACATTGTAGTTGACAAAAAACTTCCTACATACTCACATCGTAGAGTTGAAGGTCCAAGCCAAATGATTGAAAAATGGCAGACTTCATATCCAGGAGGCTGAAATCCTTTGCTATAAAAACAACTTTATTCGTTTAATTTGAATGCATCCATGCGCGAACCTCATCTTGATTCCATTTTCCATCGTACGAAACGAAATTGGAAACTGTTCCATTTTACTACAATTGAAAGCTTCATCTACCAAGTTGTATGTATTGTATCTGTCAATTTTCACAATGCATAAACTATTTTACCCCGACAACTATTCGGTGAACCAGGATAAATGGTCTCAGTTTACTTGCTGGGTCTATTCTATTCTACATTTCAATTTGCACATTATTACATTCATCCTAGACGATCATCAGGAAAACCAACATCCAGAGTCTAGGGTAATTGAAAGATTTGTTGCCTTATACTCACGTGTTTCCTAAAGTAGATTTATACCTGCCATTCTATAAAAAATATCGGGGTCATTGACAAGTATGGATTAGTGCACAAGAATAATCTATCTTTTCAAAAAAAATAAACTAAAAAAATAAAAATAAAAATACTTGACGACCTATCTTTTTAGAAAAATAAACAAAAACATAAAAATAAAAATAAAAATACTTGACTAAGGTAAACTATATTTATTTCGGACATCTTAGACATAACTCTAGGTACATGA
The DNA here is from genome assembly GCA_003254975.1 of Ochetophila trinervis. Classification (NCBI taxonomy): domain Eukaryota; kingdom Viridiplantae; phylum Streptophyta; class Magnoliopsida; order Rosales; family Rhamnaceae; genus Ochetophila; species Ochetophila trinervis. The sequence continues at coordinate 63,309 of QANX01006401.1, read as the reverse complement.
CATATCTGATGTATTTATTTATTTATTTTCGTTTTCTAAAGCCCCTAGATCCGTTGCATTTTGCTTTCCACATTCATGTGAAGCTAGTATAGTTTATCGTGTATTAACTCAACTTTATTTATATATCATAATGAGCAAACACATAGAATTTTTAATTAAATCAACTAGCATAGTGACCATTATACTTTTTTTTGGGCAACATTAAACTCATTACAATTGAAAAAGTGAAACGCCCATATCAAAGTTTAAACTTTGGATCTAAAAGCGTTTTATTTGTACAATATTATCGAACTAAGGTAAGAAAAAAAAATTAAAGTTCATGGTGCAATGTGGTGTTTTTAAAAGGTTGGAAGGCAAAATGATAAACAAATAATAGTTTTGGAGATTTAGTGATATTAATCCAAAAATTTATTATTGAGAATAATCTTCATCAAATTATCATTTAATAATTATAAATTTTCATTAATTATGTCAAATTTTTTAAGTTTATTGATATTCACAACTTTACTAAATGAAAATGTTTAATTAAATAAAGATAAATTTGTCAAAACCTTTATCGTCTGTTATTGTATCCTTGAGGCTTAATTGAAACAAAATTAAAATATGAAGAAATTAAATTGTAATTTTCAAAAAATAATAGACAAATCTAAAAGATATATATAAAATAGCTAGAGGGAACTATTTTAGAAATTAACACTGTTATATATCACCATTATGCAGTATGCACCAAATCTATATTATATATTCATAAAAAAAATAAAAAGAATCTATATAGTCTATAATATATTAAAAACCATGAAAGTCATGCTCAATTTTCAATTTTTTTTCTTAATCGTTTGGGCGTGGAGACTTGAACCAAAGATTATTAGTTTAGAAAACAATAACTTTACTGCTGAACTGTTTTCGAAAGGATGCCATTTCCAATTTCCCCCTAATATGCATTTATACTTTTTTTTTTTAATTTTTAATTTTTATCTCTTTCTTTTTTCTTTTTAATTTTTTTTTTGGCGACCATCCTCCTCCTTTCCCATTTATATATTTTCAGAAGAAATCTGATTTACTTTACACCTTTTAATAATTTAGCTATTTGTTATTAGGGTGATCAACATTCACAATGAAGACATACCTTCTTTGGTGACACTGAATTAAAGGCCTTTTTAAATAAAGCGTCTCAAAATTTTTAAAATTACGACATTGTTACCAAAATGTGGCTAAAGATAAGGTGGCTTTGGATTATTTGTGACGCTTTACTTAAAAAGCGTCGAAAAATGTAAACAACAACAATACCAGTCGTTAAACTGTGACGATGAGACTACAAAGTGTCGCAATTTTGGGACACATTGTGGAGCACACGTCGCCATTTTCAGTAAATAGGAGGACTGTTGTGGTATAATTAACTCGCAAGTGCACGAATAACAAGTAATAAAGTAGAGTTCTAAGAGAATTCCGATATCGATCCCACGAGAAATAATGTCTCTAGTTATTGAAGTTAAATAAACTGTAAATTAAACTTTGAAAATTAAAAGAGAGTTTTTGAAAGATTGTTGTTGTGTAACCAAGCATGAATTTAAAAGCAAAGTAAATTTAAAAACGAAAACAAGGCAGCAAGTACGATTTCACAGATTTTAAGAAACAAGGATTATGATTTCACCACTAATACTCCTATTTAGCCCTAATGCATTGAAGATTAATAGGTTAACCCCCATATAACCACATATGACTAGAAGTTGATTTCTCAATGCATTCTAATCTAGCAAGCACAACGTGTTTAATTACTTCTAATCTAACAAGGAAATTTAAGCCTTAAGACATGCAAACCCAATAAGTTCTTGTTAAAGTTGTCACTAAGGCATGCAATATTTCTATAAACATGTATTTTATTGCCCATCCATATCTATACTCCTTATTTCTAAGCAATATAAATACTTAATCAATCCACTTTTTCATGGAAGCATTAAGAACTACAATAAAATATTAACCTTAAACATGAATCGAGTTTAAATATGCATTAGAAACTAAATAGTCATAAAAGGGTTACTTCATAATCCTTATATAAAAATTAGCTACTCATCATATCAAAATTATCCATGAAATAAATAAGAGACAGCATAGTTTAAATAATCAAAAGAAAATAAGAGAAAAGAAAAGAAATCCGGATTTATGACTGCTGGAAATTGTTTCTTCAATCATCTCTTCTTAGCTTCTTCAAACTATGACCAAAGCCTCAAAGTGACTCCTTCAAATGCTGGCTGAATCTCCTTGGACTTCTCTTTGTGTAGCACAACTTTTCTCTCTTAAAAACTGAATAATACATCTAACTAAATACCTTTGTTGCTGTGAGAATGGAGAAGAAAAGAAAGGGAAAGGTGTGGCTGGAGAGGGAACAAGGCTGCTGTAGCTGTGAGGCTAGTGAACGGTGTGAACGATTATTTTCACTCTCAAGGTAGCAATCTATTTATAGGAGAGGTTTAAGAGTGGTTTAACCCTAAGGTGTCTCTAAAACCTAGAGAATATAGGAGATATAATATTACATAATCTCAAACTCCCATAAGTTCTCTATATGGCCGGCCATCCTAAGGACATAGAGGTATTTTGTGCCTCATGTTCACACTAGGGATATAGATACTTTCATTATCTTCTTAGAAATCATAATCAATCTCTAATATCCCTTTCTTTTATCCCAAATATTATTCTAATTAAGATAATTAGAATATTCTGACCTTCCATGTGTCATGTGATGTGGCAATTTCGGATACATGGCTGATATGTGGTGACATGGCAGTCAAATCGCAATGGAAGTCCTAGTAAGCATAAAACTTTCCTTTTTTATCTTCAATGATCGTCAGGCAGATTCCAAGTACACTTTTGGTGACCAAATGAACTCCGAATCCAGTGATTTTTGTTGAAAATGTTAGGTCTGTGTCTTATCTTTCCAGGAATATATTTATCATACAATTTGGACATCAGGAAGACACTCAAATCCTCATTTTTCCAGGACAGTGTAAATATGCCGCAACTGATGAATTTGTTGAATTTGTAAATCAAACTGGCACTGATTGGTAGAACCATTTGAAATGAAACTTTTCAATTGAATAATATTGAATCAGAAATCATTAGAAACTGAAATCGCACAAAAATTCTAAGTGTGGCTTCAGATATGATTTTCTCAGTAAAGGTTGCGCAGAAATACGGTAATTTCAGCCTTTGTTTTTCTTTTACTGAAAAATAGAAAAATACAGTTTTTAAGTATTTTTCATTAACAATTAATCATAAAATAGCTTAAATTCAATATCAAAAATGGCATAAAAACATTAACATTTTATGCCTATCAAGGACACTTCAATAAATCGTCGCATATTTATAATGCTTTATTGAAACAACGTCTCCCCTTTGACATAGTTTTGCCATTTTGTGACGCTTTTCTTTTACAGTGTTGCAAATGTTTTCAAAATATATGAAATTTTTATAAAGCGTTGCCAAATTGTGACGCTTTTATGCTTAAGCGTGCCCTATGTTTGACCATTATTTTATCAAAATCTATAGGCTTCAAAACCACTTACAGTTAATTTCATCGACCTTTCCCATCTATTTATACCATTCTTATCTATTCAATATCTTTATTATGCATTCTGTTTAAACTCTTTTTTTGCAACTTTTTAGAAATACTTTTGTTGATGATGAGATCTTCATTATGCATTTTGTATATATATAATTGTTTTTTGCAACTCGTTAGAAATATTTTTGATGATGATATGCATATTTAGTGTTTAACTATGGCTAGAATCCTTTCAAAATACGTATGGAGAAGGAAACATTTGTGAGTTCATTCTATTCTGAATAAAATGAGGCTGCCTTTGTCCGTAATATATCCCCCAATCGCTTTTTTTAGGGAGAATCTGGACGTGAACAAATTGCAGATCGTATTTCTGGTCTTCTTAACTGGATGCCTCTTCAGGGACTTAAATCCTATTTCTTTATTTGTTTTTGAGTTCCAGATCTAGACGTGAACAAAATAAATTTTATTTATTTATTTATTTTTGTTTGTATTATTAATATTATTACGTATTATATTAATGAATAAGATGTTAGAAGTTAAATTTTAAATATAAGAAAAAAATAAGAAAAAAGGGTGACATTTTTGGAAAAGTGTCCCAAAAAACTTAAATGCATTTTTATGACCCTTTAAAGAAGCATCATTTATAGCCACCCCTTGTTTTTTCAAAACCTGTGGACATAAATCCATTTTCCAACTGTACATCTACCTTTTCTCAATCTATTTATGCTATCTTCATTTATTCCACAACTCATTACTTAATATATATGGATTTAAATTGCATTTTCTCTTTCTCGTATTTTGCATCTTCTTCTTGTCTCTTATTTTGAAAGGATTCCAGCTGGTGATAAAGCATGGATCCTTTCAAAAATGTAGGGGAAAAAAAAAGAAATAAGTTTGATGATCTGGCAATTTCAAATGATTCAGCTGGAATCCTTGCCCTCATAATCATCTTCTCACTTGCCATCATTGTTTCATTGGGCTATCATTTTCTTTTTTGGTGCCATCTCAATGTGTGATTGTGAATTTTTATATGTATTGTTAATAAAGTAGTAACATTGTGTAAATAACATTTATTAATTATCTCATATTAAATTACAAACTTAATTGAAATATATAATTTTTCAATAAGAAATAATAAAATAATATCTATTTTGTAAAAAAAAAAACAGCGGTGCTTTTTAAGAAAAAGAGTCGCTAATTAGTAAATTTGTGACACTTTTTTATGACGCTTCCTCTGCGTCACTAACTGTAATGTTAGCATTCTAAGAAAAAGACAATACTTTTTTAGAAACAGTGTCACTATTTAATAAATTTGTGACGCTTTTTTTTTCAAAAGAATCGTATTTTTGTTCATTTTCTAATGCTTTTTTTGCCTTTCTAATGCATTGTGTGTGTATATGTATGTTATTCTAAAAAGTGTTGCCTTCTGCAGGTTTGGTGACAAAATTTAACTATCTCATTAAATGCCCATATCAGATGCGATGCTTGTCGTACATAAGCATCGTCTGTTAGGTATATAATCTCAAGTTCTTACTCGATCCATAACTTTGAAATTTTTTTCACCTAATTGTTGTGGGCAATGCTTCGTGCTTCACCATTGTTTGATATGATTATTCGGAGCAACTTGATGTAATAACTTGTAAGTTGTTTAAGATTGTTATTTTTTATTTACTACAATTTAGGTGTTAACGAATGTTGATTTTGTATATATATATCATGTCGCATTTTATTATATGTTTACATATAAATTAAATTTCTTGATATATATACATATATACGTACAATATATACTTTTTTTATATCTTGTTCTAGTGCAGCATTTAATTCGGCTATGTTGTAGGATTTTTATACATATTATATTGATTGAGAAATAGATAAGTCATGGCAAACATCATATAGAAGATCAGATCAGTTTGCTAAAGGTGTGGATAAATTTTTTCGTTTTAGTGCGACAAATGCATGTTATGGCAATGTCACACGGTATCCATGCATGAAATGTAGAAATATGGAATTCCATATGATTAAGAATGTAAAAGGTCATATATACCGGAATGGATTTGGTTCCAACTATCAAAGGTGGATTTGGCATGGTGAATCTTGTGAATTCGATGTTGGTACATCTTCACAGTTTAAGAATGTTGATGTTGCATTTGATGAAGATGACATTATTGGTGCTAATAGTGAGGAAGATGTGGCATTTGACAACATAGAAATGACAAATGTTGCATTTGATAATTTTGACGCGAAAGACTTATTGAACAACCCTAATGCATTTAATGGGTTGTTGGAGGATGCAATAAAACTCTTGTATCCAGGTTGTACTAAATTTACCAAGTTATCAACTTTGGTCAAACTATATAACTTGAAGGCCAAACATGGACATTCTGACAAAATTTTTTATATACTTTTGAAGTTGTTGTCTAAGATGTTATCGTATGATAATGTTTTGTTGACATCCATGTACATTGTTAAAAAGACTTTAAGTGTATTAGCCATGGAGTATTAGAAGATACACACATATCTTAAACATTGTATTTTGTTTAAAAAATAGTATGCAGAGCATATTGTATGTCCTATATGTGGATTGTCTAGGTGGAAAAAAAAAACTTTTAGCAGAATTCCAACTAAAGTTTTATGGTACTTTCCACTTGTACCACGCCTAGAAGAATGTTGTGCACTCGAAAAACAACAAAGAATTTGATTGGCACGCAATAGATAAAATAGTTCAAGTTGGCAAAATGCAACACCTAACAAATTCTCCTTGGAAGTTGATTGATCATTTATGGTTAGATTTTGTAGCAGAAGATAGAAATTTAAGACTTGGAATTGCAGCTGATGGAATACATCCAATAACTTGTAGAGTAGTAAGTACAGTTGCTGGCCTATAATCACAGTTGTTTAAGACCTTCCCTATTGGATGTGTATAGAGCAAAAATTTATGATATTAACACTTCTAATTTCTAGATTGAAGCAACTTGACATAAATGTCAATTTATATTTAGAGCTGTTAATTGATGACATGAAAAAGTTGTAGGATGATGGTATCAGAGCCTTTGATGCTTATAGTCAAGAGGTGTTCACTTTAAGGGAAGTGCTTTTATTGGATGATAAAAGATTTTCTTGCTTATGACAATTTGTTCGATCATGCAATGAAGGGATATTATGTATGTCCATTCTGTAGTGAAAACACCTTTGGAAAATGGCTAAAACATGTTTTGAAAATGAGCTTTTTTGTGCATAAATGATTTTTTTCTCCCAAATCATCTTTACATAAGGCACAAAAAACCTTTAACGGGTTTCAAGGGTTTGGATCCTATACCATTGACCGAAGGGGAAATATTAACTAAGTTTAATGTAATCCATTTTTCTTAGATGAATAAAGATAAAAAAAAAACACGTGGTTCTGATAGGTGTTAAAAAAAGAAATCAATATTAATTGAGTTGTTATACTGAAAATCTCTATATGTGCGGCACAAGTTAGATGTCATGCATATTGAAAAAAATCTATGTGAGAGCGTTGTTGGTACGTTGCTTAATATTCTTAATAAAACAAAGGATGAAATTAATGCTTGGAAAAATTTAGTAAAGATGGGTTTGTAAACAGAATTGGCCCTTATGGTCGTTGGAAACAAACATTTTAATCCCCCTGCCTGTTATACACTGTCTAAAATAGGAAATATTTTATTTTGTCAAAGTTTGGCAGATCTAAAGATTCCAGATGGTTACTTTTCAAATTTTAGAAAACTGATTTCCATGGATAATCTGAAGTTGGTTGGAATGAGATCTCATGATTGCCACACTTTATGCAACAATAATTTCCTCTTGCAATTCATTTAGTGCTTCCTAAAAATGTGTGACATGCAATTGCAAGACTTTGTTTTTTCTTTAATGCCATTGCTAAAAAGTCTATTGATTTTGCCAAGTTGGATAACATACAAAATGACATTGCAACAACATTGTGCTTGTTGGAGAAATTTTTCCACCCTTGTTTTTTGATTCGATGGTTCATTTAGCTATGATTTTGTTAGAGAAGTTAGATTGTGTAAGGATAGTACATTTTAGGTTGATGTACCCATTTGATAGATACATAAAAATACTAAAAGGTTATGTCTGGAGCATAAGTCACCCAAAAAGATGTATTGCTTAGAGTTATATTGCTGAAGAAGCAATTGAAATATGTAGTGAATATCAAAGAGGGTTAGATGCAATTGGAAACCCTATTAGGAAGTATCCAAAATTTAATAAAAATGAAGATGTCGGTGCCCTTGTTGAAGGTGAAAAGACATAATCAATTGATCGACAACTGTGGGAGCAAATTCATAATTGCGTATTTTCGAATAACCTTGAAGTGGAACTGTACATGAGGAATGCTTATTTGAAAATATTGGTAATTGGTATTAATTGTTTTAATTTGTATATCTTATTAATATGGGCACATAAGTCTCTGCTTTAGGGACTCCTTTGGAAACTTTAAAGTCGAATAGAAAAAATAAAGGGAAAAAAAAAAGGTTGTTTCAAGATGAACATAACATAATATTTATGTATTGGTTACATGATAATGTTTGCTTATACAGTAAACTATTTATATATATTGTCATAAAATTTATAATGTATATGCATATGATGTTTGATATTTAGTATCATGTGAAGTGAACCAAATGATAATAATGTTTTAAAATTATTAAGGTGGATAGCACAAGGCCCGAAGTGAATACTAATTAAATATGAAAGATATGAGATTAAAGGGGTTCAATTCAACACTACATAAAGTGACAGTAAGTGTGTCACACAAAATTAGGTGTTAAGGTAGTTGCTCAAACTATGCATTATACTAGTGCGAAAGACAATAATCCTATATTAGCTGACATGACCTACTGTGGGGTAGTAAAAGAAATTTGGAATGTCAACTACAATTTTTCTTGACTTCTTGTATTCAAGTGTGATTGTGTTGACAATAGCGGTGTGAAAACTGATGATTTGAGATTTACATGTGTCAATTTTAATAAAATGGGACACAAATCAGACCCATTCATTATGGCTTTTCAAGCGCAACAAGTGTTTTATGCTGAATATTAACTTGCATCTGGTTGGTTCATTTTTTTAAGTCCACATGAAATTGTTGTACTTGAAGATGATGAAGATCAAGATGTCTATGGAGATATTGTAGTGGTTCTTTCCCTCTTTGTCTCTAATTTGTCTATTATGGAGGAGAATATTCATAATGATGAAGATTTAGAGTTTTACACTCGTAACGATTGTAAAGAGTTTTCGGTAAACAATTAATTAATTTTTAATTAATATTAGTTGTCTTAGGTTTGTGCTTTATGCATGCATATAGTATTATGACTTAATTTTTCTGTCTTATCTTTTTGGTTCATATTAAACAACCGTTCAGCGATAACAAATTTTGCTTGACAGAAACGTCGCCAAATGGCGTCATGCATGCAAAACAACATTGCCACGTGGCAACACACATGTGCAGAGGTTCAAAAATGATGACGACTCATGAAGACGTGTCACAATTTGCGACACTTCATGCATATAAGCATCGGAAATTTTGACATTTCTTCGTGAATCGTCGCCATTTTGCGACGCTTTTGTTCTAGTGTCACTTTCTACTTCATTTTTGCGTCCCGCTTCATCTTTCTTCCACCTTTTCACTTTTCACTTCTCGCTTTTTTTCTTTTTTATTGTTTCACCTTCCATTTCCAACCTGGACGTGGAACAAAGAACACTAAGTTTTGAGTAAGTGTATTTTACATTGTTTTTTTCAAGTTTTAAAGAAATCTTTGTGTTTTTTATGTTGGGTATGCCAAAATATATGTTTTGGTTTCATTGGTGTGCCGACTGTGGTTGTTTGGGTTCCATGGGTATGTTGAAATGCATGTTTATATTCCATGGGTTTGCCGATTTTGATGTGTGGGGTTTACATTGATGTATTTGATATATGGGTTCAATGGTTATTGTGCCAAAGTTTATGTTTGGGTTTCATGGGTGCCGATTTTGATGTTTGGAGTTTACATTGATGCTTGTATTTTGAACAATATTTGTCAAATTTGTAGACTTCGAAGAGGATATTTCCTGTGAGTTTCATTAGGTTTTTGTTGTGCTTCAGGTTGCCGTACTTTGGGTTGCTTGGGGTTTTCCGTTCATCAGTTTATCTTCTAAAAATTGGTAAGGGCATGTTTTAAAATATATTCATTTTTGTTTTCTATTACATATGCTTATATATTTATAACTAATTCTGTTTAAATGTGACACTTTGATAATATAAAAACATATAGGGCATTAATATAAATATTTAAATTATTCATGACTTTTCGGTAACATTTTGATAATTATTTTAAAAATAGGCGACACTTTTTAAATTGACCGTTGATATAATAAACATAAAGTACCTTAAATTCACATTTTTTTTATTTGCATTGAATATGTGTGCGAGATGTATGATGAATTACTTTGTTTAATCATGGTTGAAAGTATATATGTTGTGAAATTTTGGAAATCCTATTGTTTATGATCATTATATTTTTATAATTGTTGTTGCTAAATTATATTTTCAAATTTTGTTCAGATTTATGGACCAGTTAACGAAATAATTTTTCTCGTTTGATGAGTTCTCATCAAATGATGAGGCCAAACCTACTATTATTATTCCCAAACGGTCAGCTAGAGGATCCACCATGATGGTATCTTTTAGAAAATAGGTAGATTTTGAGTACAATGAGGTTGGGGTTACTATGAACCAAAATCAGGTTAAAATGTCCAATTTGGAGGGTTCCATAGCCCGAAGCATGGTTCCAATTACCATGTCCAACTGAAAAGTTGTTCCTATAGGGTTGAAGGATAACATGTGGGCCACAATACATGTAATAACAAGTTTATAGTTTTATTTTTTTTTCCTTTGAGCGTTATTTTTAATTAGCTATATATTTTTTCTCGTTCAATTTTAATAAATTATAATTTTTTCTCGTTAAATTTTATAATTAATTGTGTGCAGCGATGTTTGAAGAAATATTACTCTTTTAAGTAAATAATCCTTAGAGATTGGGGGGTAAGTAGCAGAGAATTAAGCACACTTTATACAAAAAGCACGCGAAGCCATACTTAAAAACATCAGATCTGTATCAGCATCCATATGTCAAGTATCCTTTTATTACACAGGATGTTTGGGATGACTTTGAACGACAAAGAAAATGAAAAGTTTGTAGAGAAAAGTGAGATGCAAAAGATAAGACAAAAGGAAAATAAATATCCCCATCGAATTAGTGCCTTGGGTTATTCCTGGTTTGTAAAACAAAATGGTATGTACTTCTTTCCTTAATTACTTTTGCATAATATAATATATTGATTTAGGGTTTAAGGTTGTCGTAATATAATATATTTTATTTTTAATCTTATAGCAAAAAGAAAAAGGCATCGTTTATCGCATTGTTCACATGAAAAGATGGAAAGTGTGCCAACTCCGAAACAGAAGACAATTGCAAAAATATTGTGCATTTTAACTTATTATATGTGTGTATATATATATATATTTATAGATGTCTAACATATGTAACGTGAAAATTTGTAGAATATCTTAAGGAAGAAGGCAGAAAAATGAAATATTGAGGCTTCATTCCCCAATGATGTGCTTACACGGACTGATGAGTATGGAGATCGAGTTCGGAAGAAAGGCAAAGGCTACATAATTACAAATTATTTATGTACACCGCGGCAGAGTAGTTCACAAGCAAAAATGATCATTGAGATCATAAATAAGGTCAATCAGCTACTCATTTGTTGTTGGGCGTACAAACATCATTTAGGAGACTGGACACTTGCATAAGCTTCGTGAGTTAGCAATTCCATGCGGTATACAACCTGATCCTCTCACTCTTATACATTCTTTAGTAGGTGAAGCTTCTCATGCTCATTCTTGCACACAGATATCATATGATCATGAAAGTGCGCAAGCATAGGCCCATGTTACCAATTTAGAGACTCCATCCACTTATGTACCAGCTGCTCCACTTGATGGTCATTCATCTCTTATACATCCATCGGAAGTACTATAAAATAACATACATGTTTTAAAAAATTTATAAATTTTACTTTATACAACTTTATAGCATACATGTTTGAAATTTAAGGCATTGAATGTAATCTTGCGAAAGATATGGTGGATAAGATAGTAGCACGTTGTACTTTGATGCCTTCAGCCGACACATATACATGCCATGGTGTTATGTTGGAACCAGACAATGCTAAAGTCATAATTGACCAAGTGTTTGACCCACTCGCTTCATTGACCATACCATCGTTTGATCTCTTAGATGTAAGCCAAGGTGAAAAGGCATTTGTCGCATAGCCTAAACATTTTATTATTGTACTTCTGAGAGATGTATGTATGCTAGTTTATGCATATTTTTTTCTATTTATAAATATATATATTTATGTTTACGTAATAATTTTTTTGTTTATAAAAATTTAAGCATGTATACACTTGTTGATGCTAATTTGGATGAAATAATAAAGAAAGCAGCAGCTAAAGGTAAAACATCAGGTTCAGGTGGTTCAAAACCTACCTATGTCATCGTATGTCGCTAGCACATGTTAATGCAGATGGTGATTCTTTTCACTATGAAGAGTTGTCATCGTTAGTTACCAAGACAATATGCCACTTGTTAAAGTACTTGGATGACGCTGATGTTAGAGTTTGTTGGGTGGTTTCATTGTCAAAAGAGATTCTAGAGTATGCACATGATTTGGTCATTTCCAAGAGTAACATCAGAGATTTTCGCTATAAGCAGCAAATTTATGCTGACTACATTGTACTATACATTAGGTAAGTACTTCAATTTAGATTTTGTTTTTCTAAGTTAAGTATATGTTAACCCATATATTAATGCTATATTTATTTTGACAATATATTAAATAAGTTTGATTAGCAAAGATAACAAATGCATGTATTGTTTTGTTGATCAAAGTAGCAATGTCAATGTTCAAGAAAAAATCTTGATGAGAGGATGACAATTTATTGCAAGTTTGGGCGGATTCCAAAAAATCTCAACTATGGTTGCTTCCATATTAGTCTAAGTAAGTTTATAAGTACTTTAATTTAATTAGATATTTTATGTTGTACAATAATTTAGGTATCTTTTATAACTAATTTTTATTTTTATTTTTAAAGGGCATTTGGCTGTTAGGAGTTGTTCACTTATATTTAGGAGTATCATGGATATTTAATTCGTTGGATTTCCAAACAAAACGTATTGATTATATAAACTAATCAATCAATAAGTTATTTAATTATTTATTTTAAGTACTTACAACCTGTATATAAGTGTAAATTGTATATATATATATATACAATATATATGCTATATATTTACAGTTCATGACTTGCTTGGAATGTCAGAAGGACAAAGAAAGAAAAGATATGGTGGAACCTTACATTGGTAAGTATGTTGTTCTTCATTAACTTATATACTAGGTAATCATTCAATTATATATTAACATTCTTTTTTCAAATGTGTAGATTCTATGTACCTCGACAATACAAAATGTGGATACTATGTCATGGTAATAATGAGGATATCATCAGAAGTAGTGCAAAGCTTGAACAATTGAATAATATGGTAATTATTAATTAACATTGATTTCAATATTACATCGATATTTTATCTCAGTACTATCCTATAGATTTAATTTATTGAAAATATTTTTTCTATGATTTGTTCCTTAATTAAATTGTGAATATGTGCAGTATACATATGTTAACTAAATATAGAATGATGTCATCCAAGTTAGAAAAGAATGGATTCAAGATATTTTTTCATTTATTATATAATATAATTGCCATATATATGTATCAATTAACAATAGCATATATATATATATCAATTAACAATAGAATATATATATTAATATTGAATGTATATATATTACATTGATATTTAATTATTTGTATCATTTAATTGTTATATGTATATTTTATTAATTGTAAATATGGTTAATATATTGTGATTTTGTGGACATATATTAAATTTTTTATTATTTTTAATCAATAAATAATATTATTATTAATATAAATTAAAAAAATGATTATTAATAGCGCCTATTAGAGTAACAAAATCGGTCAAAAAAGATAAAACGGTGACTATTTGGATGGAAGCGTTGCCAATTTTGTGTCACGGTTCAAAACCAAGCGACACAAAATATTAACTGTAGCGACGCTTTAAGGGATGAAGCTTTGCCTTATTTTAAACATGTTGTTGCAAAGCAATGCTTTTCGACAAGAAGCTTTGCCTTTTGGTGGCCACAAAAATGAATAGAGAGACTTTTCTTTTGCAAAAGCATTGCAATATTTTTGCAGATTTTTAATCAAATATGTCACTAAATGTGAATAGGGTGACACTTCTTTTAAGCGTTACCTTATTGTTCCTGCATTTTTAGTGATACTTTCTAAGACGCTTTTAAAGCGTCGTTGTATGTTAAATATTATGATACTTATTTTACAGATCCCTTTTAGCAATACAAGATTAAAAAATGCATTTAAAAGGTCACGCTATGTGTTTTGGAACACTTTTAAAATGTCACATATCAAGCGTTTTCGCATACTTATTAGTTATATTATATTTGTCATTGTTACAAGACAAATCAATAGCAAATTAATTGTGTACTCGACTCTAAATTCATATTCTTATACTTTTAACATATAAAATATATATTATATTTGTCACATTGCCTATCAATTGGCTTTATTTAAATCTTTATTATTTTTTTAACAATAAAAATCTATATATAAAAAATTAAATTTGTAGAATCGTATTAATTAATAGGGTTTATGGCACAATTTCCCCTTAACCTTTACACATTTTTGCACTTGACACCTCAACTTTTTTTTTTTTTTTTTGGCATTTAAAGCCCCAAGTTATAGTTATGTTGCGCCGTTACTACTAAACCTATTTTCTGTTAAGCTTTAGTTTATTATGTCGTTTGGCTCCAAAACAACAGAGAAATCCGACAATGCCCAACTCCTATCTATTCTTCTCCTCTTTCTTCATCAAATCCTTCAAGCACTTCACCACCTTCTTCAACGTCTCTGCTTAATCAAACTTTTGATCTAGCTGCTTCAACCCCACCTTCAACATCTCCTTCTCCTCAAGCAGTGCATGCCTCTCCCCCTCCATCCTCGCCGCAATCAACACCACATCCATCTCCTCATCTATCTCCACCACCATCACCACATGCATCCGCCCCACCCCGATCAACTCCTCCTTCTGCACCTTCCCTATCTCCTCTTGCTTCGTCGTCGCCGCTATCGCCATCGCTAGAGCCTTCTGATGCCCCCCCCCCCCGCCATTGCCTCTTGCTACTCCTCCTCCATCTGCAGCTACGCCACCACCTTCGAATTCGTCCATACTACCCTTTCCTTCAGGAGGTTCTCCTCATCGCCAAGCCTTTCCAACTCCAGCAGCAGTAACCCTACCTCCTCTTGAAGCTGTTTCTTTCCCCACCTCTTTCAGCCGTGTTCCAACACCTTCTTTTTCAAATTCTTCTCTTCCATCACAAACTAGGGAACTAGATGAGTCTCATTCTTACCCATTTCTTCCACCTTCTCCAATTGTTTCTCAATCTGTTCCTCCTCTAGGATCGACATTGCCATCACCTCCTCATTCTGTTCCCTCATCCTCTTCACCACCTCTTATTACTTCTCCCCTTGCTCCACCTGATAATTCTTCAAACCCCACTTCTTCACCCTTTCCTTCTATTCCAACACAGAAGCCTACTACAAATCAACTACCAATAAAATGTAATAGAAAATTCTTCATCTAAAGATTCAGAAGGGCTAAAAATTGGAAGAGCTGTTGCAGTTGGTATTGCTGTTGGGTTTGTAGTGCTCAATGTTCTTTTGTTGGCAGTGTAGACCTGGAAAATTGTAATCCAACCTTTAACACGACACGAACCAGCCCACATTTTTACAGGTTCGGGTTTTTGTATAGCGGGTTGGGTTGGTAACGGGTCAACCCGTTAAGGACCCATTATGTTAACATGTTTTAACGGGTTGACCCACGAAAAACCCGTTTAACCTGTTACGGGGTTTTTTTTAATTGCCTAGATAATAAAAGTTTATAAGTTGAAGTAGAGGATTTGAAAAGAATAGCATATTTATGATTTATGAATACTTATTCAACTTATATATCTATTTCTTCTATATTTTGCAAATTGTATGATTATGTTGTTTTGGTTCATTGTAAATATTAATTTTCAAACGTTGTAAGAATGGAAGTAGATTGATATATCTTTGTGTGAAGCTATTTGATTGGATATGTGTTAAAAAAATAATGTCTTTTAACTTTTTATTTTTCTTGTCTGTGGGTTGGACTACACATAAAATTCTATGAAAAAAATCTTATAATTTTAGAGGAAAATGCTGTGTAAAAGCTAAACTATATTTTTGTGTGATTATTATTTGACTCAGTATTCTCCATCTCAATTAGGTTTTATATATTTTTTGTCTTATATATATTTTATAATTTTGTTTTTAATTTTTAATTTTGTGTATTTGTATGTTTGGAGCTTTCATATATTCATATGGTTGCTCCACTTTTGTTGCCATTCCAATGTTGTTCTTAGGACACAATTGAATTTGCATTTTTGTTTTCATTTCTCTGTCTTCTTTTGCTGTTTTTATCTACGATAGAGATGTTGTAGTACACTATGCTTCGTATTTTTTTGCTACATTTAACAAAACACATTGTGTTTTATTATTTTTTTAACATGTATAAAGTATGTTATTTTAATTTTTATTATTGATTTATAAAAAGATGTGAGTAATATATCATTTATTCTTGTGTTTTTGATTATATTATCTATTAATTATTAATAATTATTTTTTTATTTTATAAAAATAATAATTTTTAATTAAGTTTACGGCATTAACGGGTTTGGTAACAAGTTTGGGTGAATTTTTTTTAACACAAACACGAACACGAAGTAACATGATACGAACATGACACATTGCTAGGTCTAGCTATGTGGTTTGTACAGAAACATAAGAAAAAGAGAAATAAATCTAATGGCTTTAGCATGCCCACTCTGTTTGCCTCCACCCAAAATTCAGGGCATTGTTCGATCTCTTTATTGTTTTAGAGCCAAACGATGTAATAAACTATAGCATGTGCGGTTCACATGTGCTTTGATCACAGAAGCTTAACAGAAAATAGGTTTAGTAGTAACGGTGCAACCTAACTATAGCTTGGGGGGGTTGTTTGGGGGGGTTTAAATGCCAAAAAAAAAAAGGTTGAGGTGTCAAGTGCAAAAACGTGTAAAGATTTAGAGGCAACCGTGCCATAAATCCTAATTAACAATTGTCAAGTTAAGTGTTGATCACAACTAATGGAAGATAATATCTATATTTTTATATATAAATTTTTGTCATTTGTCACTAGTAGAAATGATCACAAATATAATCATTGCTGATATGATTATTGCTAATTGGAAATATTTAATTATGTATTGATTTTTTATTCTAAAATCCTAATTTTTTAGACGACCTCTTAAATTGGCATATGGTCCCTCTGGTGATTGTCAAGCGTGATAAAAAGTATTATTTTTGTTATATATACATATAGTCTTTCAATGGTCAGAACATCTTGACCGTTTTATAGTCAGGATGTCACTTATCAGCCCTTAAATTGCTTCAAGAACTGAGATTTAATAAAGTTTTGGTAGTCTATATGAGTTCGATGAAGTACTAAAACTCTAGAAAGGTAGAGTGAATCTTGTATGAGTTTATTTAAACCTCAAACATGTCTTTCAATTTCAGTCTTTGAAGCAATCTAATAGCTAATAACTGAAGTCCTGACTATAAAATCCTCATATGGTAGGACATCTTGACTATTTTACTTATCAGCCTTTAGATTGCTTTCATAGTTGATATTTAATAAAGTTTTAGTGGTCTATATATGTTTTGTGAAATACTACAACTCTAGGAGGACAAAGTAAACCCTATATGATTTTTTTAAACTCCAACATATTTTTAAATTTCAGCATTTAAAACAATCCAATAGTTGATAAGTTATGTCCTGGTTATAAAATTTATATATATATATATATATATTGGAAGAAAGAAGTTATGAATCTGAAATTTAATAAATTAAATTGGTAATATTAGTATTACTCATATCCTGCATAGTCCAAAATTTTTGAACCAATTTCTACAGCAACACTAATAGGATTTCAATAATATCATACTTACTAAAATATTCATCAACTTTATTAAATGATTTGATGAATATTTAGTTGGTTCAATAGAGGGCGTTCATACTAGAAAAACTCCATAAATCAAGTTCAAATTAGAGTTTAAATGACAAAAAATTATGATTGAGTCCATTTTATAGGTAATGTGACCCATTTTACAAAAAATGACAGGACCCGACCCATTTGGATTTTGCCTGCATGATTTAATATTTATATTAATCTAATAAGCAGTTCTTCATTTTCACTAGATTACTACTAAATAACAAAATTTCACAAACGGGAAAAATTTCTCTGCTGCCAGAAATTTTATTAAAAATTTCGGCAGCATCCCATCTGTTTTTACAACACTCCCCAAGTACATACATTTGCAATTCCTGCAAGAAAAAAAAACAATCCTATACAACATTCAATCTACCAGCACACAGTTCCACATAGTACTACATCCCTATAATTAATTCAACATTCAAAATAAAATAAAATATATATGTTATATTTCTCCGTAGCTGGACTCAGTATGAAAACCGAGCTGCCTACATACCTTGTTTAAACAGGGATCAAGCTACATGTAGTTCTTAAAGCATATTTACACCAAATATGCCACTTTTGATACAATTGCTATTCAAAAGTCAATTCGACAAACATAAATTCTAACCCACTTCCAATCACGTCCACACAATTTATTTTAAATCCATAAACGAGGTATGCATTCAAACACGTGTATGAGTATGCATGTATTTACTCTAGAGAAAATAACAATTTTCAACCATTTTCAAGGATCATTAAATCATTAAAACATGAATCAGGGCGAACATAATTTAATAATTTCCTTAAAATCACAAATCACATTCATCAGCAAAACATAACTATTCATACCCATCAATTTCATATTTATTCAAAATCAAATGTAGTCTAATTAATATATTCCCACAAACCACTAACAAAACATTAGATACAAATTTATACAACGAATTTTAATTACCTGTCTATGATTCATTCCACATATTACATTTCCAAATTAGCTCATCACAGAGCTAAAAGCCACATACAACACCCATAACGGTTCTACGTAATTATGTAAATATCTATTACAATTCTATGTAAATACAAAATCCCATAACGGTTCTCAATAACCACAGAGTCCATATACATTCACCAACAATATATAAACACAATATTCAGTTCCTCAATTTAGAGATAAAATGCAACCACAATCTATTTTTCTAACAGTTATCAGAATATAGGTCCAAATCAAACAATTCCTAAATACTTAACAATAATTTGTAATATATACTTCGAATTGAAGCTTGAGAAAAATACAATACCACGGTAAACTCAAATTGTCTAATTGTCGCTGGCGGTGGTAGAAAATTGGCCCAAAACTCACGGCCAAAAAGGGGTTTCCTAATCCCTATCAAACCATGAGGAATTACATCAAATTGATGGTAAAATTGGATTCCTAAGGCCCAAGTTAAGGGAAAAGAAGCTAACCCATCGCCGGAAACTCACCGGAATCCAGCAAACAGAGGCGAAGACACTTACTGGACTTATTACGTTTTACGGCGATCTGGGTGGTTCCACGGTCGCTCGCCGGCCGGGTTGGGTAGAGGTGACCAGCTTCAAATCTCGGGTGGTGGATTGGCCAATCCCTCGCCGAAGTCCGATGAACCAAAATGAGGAGACGATCGGCTTATCACGATCTCCGATGGTCTAGGAGTTCCCATGGCCGATCACCGGTGCCACTGAATCGGGGATGTCGCCAGCTTCAAACTCCGATAGTTTCAGGCCCGAGCTGGCCGAAAAACAGCCATTGTCGATGAAAAGGGGAGGGGAGTCGGTGGGTGGCTCTGCATGCACTGGTGTCGGGGGGGGGGGGGGAAATTCTGGATTTTCCAAAATTTTCTGGAATTTTAAAAAAATAGGTAAGGGCATTTTCATCCTTTTAAGTCCAGTCCCTGCCAATCCAAAATGCTCCTCACATAATTTTTAAGCATAACTTCTCGGTCTTAGCTCCGAATCCAGCATACTACTAGTCTACAGACTCGTGTCAATGAGCTCTACGCAACGGTACCACAATCAAAGCCAAAACATAACCACAAAAAAAGTCAACCCTGGGCCCACTCAAGGTCAAATTGGTCAAACTTGAAAATTTTACTATATTTTCTTGATACGGGATGTTACAAAAAATCTGATGAAAGAGGTGACGCAATTGAGATATCATTTTGGCCATTGAATCAAATGACAAGTCGTATTGCATAAATGATCTATTGTTTTCAAAGTAGAAAACGACATGTAGTTCGCCCCCATAAGTAGTTTCCTAACTTTTTGAAAAAATTTCAATTTTCTTTAAAAAAAATTCATCCAATTTTTGCTTAGCTTATTTTTCATCCCTTCTAAGTTCCAAATGGTTATTTTAAAATTTTGACCACCATATTTTTTTAATTGCATATTGTTTAAGGCAACTTTGGGGTGTGGTCTTTTCTCACAATTTGTAATCAAATTTTGGGAAAATTTTAGTTAGACCCCCTGTTGACGATTTTGGATCAACAATTGGTCCCTAAGCGTCTATGAGCGTACCACCTTCAAATTATGAAAATCTAAAGGAAAAATAGTAATAAAAATAATGCGCGAATATGAAATTAACAAACGATTGTGCTTAGAAATAGGGAACTAATTTCTAATGAGTTCTTTTATTGCTTTAACAATCAAAAGGACTTTACAAATAAAATTCGAGTAAAATAATAATGAAAAGACTAAACAAAATTAAAGTTTAATAATTCTGAAAGCCTAAGAAATTTTAGAAACTTAAAAGCTTGAGTGTTGATTTCTGTAGAGAGAATCTGGTTGTATGCTTGAGTAGTTGAATGTCTGTGTGTGTAGAGAGAGATCCAAAATCTGAATTCTGATTACTTTATATAGTCTTTTACAATCTTGAATCTTAGTAAGAATAAAACTCTTGGCAAATGCAATTTCACTTAGAATATAACTCTTATCTGACAAACAATACACCAATAGAAAATAAACCAATGCAATTAGACTTTTATTCCAAGTTAAATTATTCCAAACAATCTCATTGTTCCAACACTTATCCAAATCAATAAAATTCATCGTCCCAACACAAATACCGAACAACAGATTCCAGCGTTCCTACCGAAATACAAAACGACAGATTTCAGCATTTCAACAAAATCGGACCAACATAAACTGTTCTTCCTAAACTCAATATGGCCCAACGACAATCTTTCTTCCAACTGTTAGGCTTAACATTCATCCATGAAGCTAATAATTTTGCATGGCTCAAACACCCCCTTAAATATAGTCTCTTAAATTTTTAAAATTTCATAAAATCACATTTTTATGGATATTTCATAGGACCACATTAAATTTGTATAATGTTCAATATACTCTAAATGACTCACTTACAAGATTTTATATTTTTTTGGTTATTGTCTGAATAAAATAAAATGGTTATAAAATGCAATATAAATGCAACATCATAGTATTTTACGAGGTCAATTATTCTTACAGTCTTCAAAAAGCTGAGGCCAGGCACATTAAGCAGAGCCTGCTCAAACCAACAATGAAAGCGCAACACATGCCATTGTGTCGGCAGTCATTTATCTAATTCAAAATCCAGAATTTTTCAGAAAAGCATAAGTGTGTTTGTTAAATTAAACTACAATTAATACTTCCAAACTAAATAAATTGGATCACAAATATAAATCAAAGATTAATGTGATACACTTAAAGTTTGAAGGTTTAATGTAACATAAAATATAAATTGAAAGCTTATTGTGATACATTTGAATAAAATATAAATTGCAACTTTAATGTGATACATTTAAAATTTAAAAGCCTAATGTGCAAGTTTATCAAACTATAAAGTACTAAAATGTATTTATCTATTTAATTAATTATTATTTTTTGTTAAAAATAATATAGGAAGAGCAAGAGAAGATAATGAAGAGAAGAACATCGGCACAAAGGACTAAAATTTAAGGAAATTAAACAAATGGAATATCTTGCTAAGGTAAAGTAATATATGTTTATGATATGTCTACATATAATTATATATTTATGATACATGTTTAGTGAGGTTGGCTTAGTTAGTTTTTGCCACTTACATCTACATGGAAATTTTTAAGATTTTCTTGTATATATTTTTTATTTATGATTTTTAACAAGTATATATGCCTTTAATTTGAAGTAATTGATGAGACTCTACGCAGAACTACTCTCTTTGACGATTTTTTTAGAGGCCAAAGTTGATACTAAGATTAATGGTAAGAAATTAATTCAAATATACAAATCTAGTAGGTTTTAATTGAGAAAGACATTTAGGTCCCTTTTAGTAAGTCCTGAGGTGTGTTAGGATTTTCAGATTTGTAATAAATTTTTGTGGGTTTAGTTTGTGAGAAATTATTATATGTAATGGTTATGTTATTTCTTCTCTGTTATTTTCAATCATCACTTGAAGTACAAATCAATGAATTATAATCATGAGCAACACTACACGATAATAATTTAAAATATACGAGTTCTACGTATATATTATTACATATTCAATTATGAGTGACTTTTTACTATATATCATCCATATAACAATTTGCATATAAAAGTGTTGTTTTTTGTTTTAAGTATGTAGGATAGTCTTATTTGAGTAGTACGTAGTTCCAATTAATTGGGATGTCTCTTCAATTCTTGATGTAGCTAGCCTAATACATTTTTAGTCCCTTTTTAAAGTTAATTAATTAGTAGCACATATGTATTTTTTTTTCAAAAAATAAAAAATAAACTTTTTCAGGTTATATTATACCAAAAGATGGAACAGAGGTGTTCATATGGATCCTAAAATTCACCCAATCCCAAAGAATTGAAGGTGGGATGTAAGTTGAATTAATTAATTTTTTCAAAATCTCCGTTTTATTTATTTATTCATTTTTGGGGAATTCTCTTGAGTTTACCAGTACTAAAATTTTATTTATTTTGAGTTGTGAGTAGAACAAGAAAAACAGAGCAGGATCTTTCCTTCCCTTTGAAGGAGGATGCAGAGGCTGCACTGGAAGTGACTTGGCTAAGATAGAAATCACACTATTCCTAGATCATTTTCTTCTTTACTACAAGCGAGTTTCTCATATTAAAGTCCTAATTGGCATAATTTTTTTAAAATGGTGATTTTGCTTTTTGAGTCTTAAAAATAGTTTTTGAATGTGTTTAGGTAGTTTTCAGTAGTAGTTTCAAGTTTTCAAAAGAGCTTCTAACCAAAATAGATAAAGTATAGCTTCTTAATAAATTCTTATGAAGAAACCAAAGATCTAAAGAAGCACAATCGAAACTTATCCCAAACATGACCAAATTTCCTCTACTACGTACTCTCAAACTTTGTGTGTAATATAACAATTATCACATCAGAATATTCTTATGACCAATCTACTTTCACTGATTTCCACCATATTCTTACTTTATAAAGTGAGGATATCCTTATTTCCTTATATCCCCAGAACTATATATATATATGTGTGTGTGTGTGTAGAGTAATTCTAAAAAGAAGATATTTTTATTTTATTAAAATAAGAATTATCACTAAAAGTATATTTTTAGCAACAAATTTAAAAATATTATCACTAAAAATATACTTTTAGTGGCAATCTTTATTTTAATAAAATAAAGATATCATTATTCTAGAATTTCTATATATATATATATACATTTTCTAATAAGAGCTAGTCGGTCTTGTATTGGAGCGAATTAACTTGTTTATCCTAAAGCTCCAGTATATATATAAAATGAAACTCAGAAGAAATGAAATGATTTTAAATGAAAGATTTTGTTATATTGAAATTAAATGTTTTAATACATAAAAAAATTGATCTAAAATTACATGATTTTTTTTTTACTTATTTAAAAATAAATGAATGATACTGGACTTGCATAAAATAAATTTGGAAATTGAAATTTTACAAAATGATTATGAATAGGTTGGACTTTCCAAAATTGTATTGGAAAATTGCCGATGCCTTCTCCTTCTAAATGATATCTTTTACAATTGAGGATTTGGTTGCTATAGCTTTGTTGTAACTTCACATGTTTACTTTACTATAGCTTCACATGTTTTACAGAGTACTTTTGATTGTTTGAATGCATTTGCTTTGGGTGTTCAGCTTTTGGTGAATGACTACTGCTTTTGGTGACAACTTTAACTCTGGGTTAAAATTTGTTTTACTCTTGCTTTCAGTAGAATTGACTAGTTTCTGATTAATTTTCACCAAGATCAAGAGTTCCATAATCGAAAGGATCTTGACTGTCCTCGTAATCTGCCCAATATAATTTGTTGTCTTCTTTGTTCTCTTTCTTTTGTTGAATTTTTGGCTAACTGGATGATGAATTTGATTCATCATATGAATCCTCAAGTTTTGAAGTTTGCTCCATTAATTTCTTTGCTAATTTTACCAGTTCTTTCTTTGACTGGAATTCTATTGATGTAGGTGGTTCTTCTCTTTGCTGTGATTCTTTGGGAAATTCTTTCATTACTTGGGCTTCAATTCTTTCTCAATTGAATTTGTCCCACCATTTATACAAAAGACAATATCATATTCTACTCCATATTGCCACTTGAATATCTATGGGATTTTGTATTTGGACATGAATATTAGAGTTCCTAAAAACTTCTTTTCTGTTTGATTGTGTTGATATTTCTGAATCAAATATGCATATAATTCTTGGAATTTGGAAGGGAAATGCTGGATTTCTAGCTTGTGATCAGTCCACCATTAGTAGAACAACTGGGGAAGTTTCTTCAGAATTTACTGTCCCAACTAATGAACCCGGAATGACTAAAATTTTCATTTTGATGGAGGAAAATCTTATCCCATGCTTCAATGTTATCATGATAATTGAATGTGCTATCTTGTATTGTCTTGAATGTGAATGTGGAAGATTTCCATTCATTGAGGATAATAATCTTAAGGATGATAAATTTATGGTATAAAAGTTTTTGGATTTGATTGGGAAATTTCTGTTGTTCATAAATAGGGATGATGGTTACTGAGTTGGTTTTAACTAATATATCAGTATAATACCTAAGTGTTTTACTAAGGTTTCCTGGAATATAATGGAAGTTTGGGGGAAAAAAAGTTTTTTGCTTGCAGATTGGCTCCAGGGATTCTTTCATAAATAGGTTTAATAAAGAAAAGTGTATAACTGACAATATCATGGTATGGGGAAGAATTTTTCTTTGGAATGATTGGCTTAAATGGTTGAATGGAAGCTATTGCATATGGGTCATATGCTGTAACTAATGCTGTTTGATGATTTGGTTTTATGGGATCAATAGTGATAAATAAATTAGAACTGGTGATTTGTTTTGGTGACTCAAGCTTGACTAGTTGTTTTCTTTGCTTCCATCTTTAACTATTTTTCCCTGTAAGAACTCATGGGTGAGAAAATCAGGAATGCTATTTTTCTCTCCTTGAATATACTCTATGTAAAAGTAAAAAAAACTTTATATAGATTGCCATCTGACAAAAATTTATTTTGATGCAATGTTTTTAACATTTTTTTCTAAAACATATTTAGCTGATTTGCAATCAATTCTAAGTAAAAAATTTTGATTTTATAAATCATCTTGGAATTTTGAAATACATAAGACGATTAATAAAATTTCTTTTTTGATAGTATTGTAATTGTTTTGAGAGGATGTCCATGTTCCCGAATGAAACCAAACAATTCGTTCAAGCGACGGAAATAAGTTTTTGTAATTAAACTTCTCCAAATCTAACTTCAGAGGCATCCGTTTGAACAATTTTGAATGAGTTATTGGAGGGTGTTCCAAGGCAGGGTAATGTCTTAATATAGGTCTTTATTTCTTGTACTTTGACAGTTTGTTTTTCTGTCCATGGTTCTGGGTTGTCTTTTAAGCTATTGAATAAATGTTTACACTAAGCTCTGAGGTTTTTACAAAATTCTGCCACATAATTGAGTGATCGTAAAAATCTTTGTACCTGATTTTTATCTAAGAGTTGATCTGGAAACTTATCAGCAAACCGGATTGCTCTATCTATGGGTGTGATTTGTCCTTGGTATATATTAAATCCTAAGAATCTTATTTTGGTTTGGAATAGTTTTATCTTTTATGCTGATATTACTAATCCATTTTCTTTAATTATTTTGGCAAATGTATTCAAATGTCTTCAGTGTTGATCTATTGACTGAAAACATAGTAGTACATCATCTATGTAGACTAATGTGAAATGACTATATGGGTTAAATATGCCATTCACTTTTTTTAATCCAAATAGCATTATATTCCATTCATAATGGCCAAATGGGGTGACAAAGGCAGTTTTGTATCTATCTTGATTACTAATTTATATTTGTCAGAATTCTGACTTCATATCAAATTTGGAAACTATTGAGCCTGAGCTATTTGTTTAATTAAATCTCTTTTATTTAGGATTGGGTATCTAATCCACTCTAAGACTTCATTGAGTGGTTTGTAATTGATTACTAACCTTGGGACTCCATGTTCTAACTTAGCTTGTTTTTGAACATAGAAAGCTGAACATGACTAAGGGGATTTGCTATTTCTAATAATTCTTTTACTGTGTAATTCAGAAATTTCTTTCTTACAATATTCTAATGTTTCTTCATTCATTTGGATGGGCCTGGCCTTGGTTGAGATTTTGCTTTCATCAAAATATTTAATGTAGGGTAAATTCACTATATGTCTTTTCCTGTGCCAGAAGGTATTTGGTAAATCTGAACATATTTCATTCGTCAATTTTGTTTCAGAATCTTTAATCTGGTGTTGTAAATTCTTATTTAGCACTTGGTCTTCTATTTTTGCATATTTAATTTCTTGTTGTAAATAGTCTAAATGGTTAACCTTAGAGTTTATTAAATATAAATTTTTTGATATTAAATTTCTTTTAAGATATTGATTTCATTAATCTCTGTTTTGGAAATGAATTCAAAAATTACCTTTTATCCTATTGGTTGACTGATGATACTATCATTTTCTATAGTGAATGGGTACAATAATGTTATGAATGGCATTCCTAGAATTACTCTATATGTTATGTTTTTAATTAAAACAAAAGAAGTTTTAAAACATATTTTATTTTGACGTACATGTGCATTATGAATTTCATATTTCAATTGCATTTTACTTCCATTTGCTGATGATAGTCTTTCTTTTGGTTTTTTTAAGTATTTAGATGGGATTATTCCTTCCTGTATACAATTTAAGTCTGCTCTTGAATCTATTAGGGCATAAGTTGTAAACTGGAAGTCTTTTATTATAATTTTTATCTTGATATGTCATTTTATATATTTTATGTGTTGAATTCTTGCCATACAATTATTATGACTATCTATTTCTTTATTGTTTGACTATCAATTAGGTTTATGACTTGTTGTTTAAACATTGTAGTTTGGGTTTTTAATTCCTTAATTTCTGTTTTTAATATTTTTACATCATAATGTAAATATGCCATTGTAAATTCTTTATTTTTGTTTTTGAATCTATTTAATGTTTTTGATAATCCAATTTTTAGCTGAGTATTAATATTATTATCTTGATTATTTATTATCATATTTTTATACTTTTTTAAATATTTAATTCTTTCTTCAGGGTTATCTAACTTTCCTAATAATTCTAGAATGAGGTCTTCTTCTTCATCCCTGTTTAGTTCATTTATTATTTTTTCAATGCAACAGGCATCTTGACATTTTATATTGATATTCATATCACTAGAAAACTTACTTTCTGATTCATTTTCACTAGAAGTTGTAATTATTTCTTATTCTAATTCATTATATGTATCTTGTAATTCTAATTAATTAATTTTGTTTCTCTTCATTTTCTATTTTTAATTGACTAATCATTGACTTAATTGTGAATTTATTAGCATAATGTCCATATTTATTACATTTATAACATTTTACTTTGTCTTTTGGGAAAGCTGTTGTGTTTTTCTTGTAAAAAGTTTTAGAATTTTTATCCTTGTAGGAATTCCGATTGTTGTAAGTATTTCTATTTCTATAACCATATTTGCGATATTTATTTGGTTTTTCTAAGTTTTTTTTTTGTTGAATTTTCTCCTTTTGGAATGGGTAAATCTTCTAATCCATACTGAGTACAAAATGTTCATAATTCATATCGTGCTTTATGTGAAAATTTATTTGGTAGGTTATTTAACAAAGACATGATCAAAAAACATAAAAAAGATGGATATAATTTCCTTCACATAGGATTAGTACAAATAGGAGTAAAACCATTAACAAAAATAGGATTAAATGCTTCAATACTATTATGTCTTTGAGATGCTACCTTCTTACAATTTGATGATAGTGTCTTAGGAATAGTTGAAACCAGTTTATGTATCGGTCCAATTCATTTACATTGCTATCCTAATTTTACAGTAAGCTTGACTGACCCACATATACTAAAAATATTAACTTTAAGTATTAAAAAAATGGTTATGATATATTGGAAGGAAGACAACTCTTAGCCTTAATATACAGAATAAACTATAAGGTCTCAAGAACAAACATAAATTTTCAAGCTAAGAAAAATACTTATAAAGGACAAACAATCTTAATCCAAAGTAATTTTAGAAATACTAAAGTTACTATCCCTAGAGCCGTAAAATGGTCAGATATAACATTACCATCATAATGTACATTAATCAGTGAGCAACCAGTTAGGCCAATACAAAATACCTTAGGTAATTATGATTATATACAACAATATCTAGACGGAACTGTAAAATTTACTTTGGGTCCAGCAACTAGACAATCAACATCAACATCATCTAGGAGATCCTTGACTCACACCCCTAGAATTGGGTCAATAACAACTGAAAATATATCTAGAAAAGATCAATATTTAGAAAAAAGAATTACATAAATTAAAAATTAATGAACTAGAAGAAGAAATTAAAAATTAAAATTAAAATCAGTACAAACAACAGCTCAAGTTACTCATCCAATTTACAGAGAAGAAAATGAAGGTCATTCATCACCAATAGAATTAGACTTTATAGATCTAAGATTAAATAAAATTAATAAACCATTTAAACCTAATTGGAAAAAATTAGACACAGAAATGATGTCACAAACAAATCAAGAAAAATTATCAAAATACAGACAAAAATATGAAAGATCTGAAAAAGAGAAACTTTGGCAAAATTGGAAACAATTAATGATTCAGTTAAAATTAGAAACCATTATGAAAACACTAAATCTTTAGTTACCTTGACTAAAGAAAGATGGATAAAATCATATAAAACAAAAGTTATTTAGGTTACACCAGCACCTGAAGAAATAATAATACTTCATCAGAATCAACCAATAATTGCATCACCTTTTAAAGTATTTAATGAAAAAGATCAATCAAATGACATAAGAAAAATAATTGAACAAAATAATTACACTAATCAAAGTCTAATCACTATAGGAAAACAATTAAGAAATTTACAAATAAAAGAAATTAATAATACTTCCCAAAACTTTACTAGAACAAGTCAACAACCTTTGATAAAATTCTCTGACCTAAATGATAAACCTTTAATAAAAATCACAAAAATAAATAAACTCATTTAACAAACAAAACAAGAATCAACTTCTTCATTATCAGTAATACATGGTAATCCAAATATAGCCAGTGAGTCTGAATATGATAAACAGTCACAACAAAATTTAGAAAGAATTAAAAAGAAATATATAAAACCAATTACATATTGGACACCAAAACTGCTACCTTTAGATATCCAAGATACATTAAATAAAAATCAATTTTCAGTATCACCAAACAAACTTTATGGATGGAATATTGATAACTTGTGTGAAGAAGAAATATTTTGACAAATTAAATCAAATGTCAATGGCAACAAACTGTTATTTAAAAAATTACAGCCTGACACATTCAGAAATAGTTGAACTTATAAAAATAGGATTCACTGGAGTTCTCCACTCCTAGTGGGAAAAACATCTTACTGAAGAATTATAAAATGCAATAATTTATGCAGTTAAAAAGATGAATATGGCATACCCATTTTTGATGAAACAGTAGGGAAATGAATCACAAATTGACTTCACACACTATTATAAACAATCATAAAACATTTCATAGGAACACCTATTGATATGTCCATCAGATTACACAATCAGTTAACTAATTTAAAATGTCCAACACTAAGTGACTTTGATTCGTATGCAACAGTATTTACAAGGAAAGTAATGACGAGAGATGATAGTAACCAACCATTTTTGAAAGAAAAATTTATTAATGGATTACCTAACTTATTTTCTCATAAGATTAGAGATATTCTTAGTAACGAACAAGTATATATTAACTATAATTCATTTACATATGGAGATATAATATCGCTAATCAAAAAAGAAGGATTAAAGATGTGTATTGACATGAAAATAGCTAAACAAGTAAATAATGATATAAATAAAGCACGATATGAATTAGGAACATTTTGTACTCAGTATGGATTAGAAGATTTACCCCTTCTAGAAGGAGAAAATTCAACAAAAAAGAAAACTTAGAAAAACCAAATAAATATCACTAATATGATTATAGAAATAGAAATACTGACAACAATAGGAATTCCTATAGGGATAAAATTCTAAATTTTTTTACAAGAAAAACACAACAGCTTTCCCAAAAGACAAAGTAAAATGTTATAAATGTAATAAATATGAACATTATACTAATAAATGCACAATTAAGCCAATGATTAATCAATTAAAAATAGAAGATGAAGAGAAACAACAATTAATTAATGCTTTAGAATTACAAGTATAGATAATTAATTAGAATCAGAAATAATTAAAAAATCTAGTGAAAACGAATAAGAAACTAGTAAGTCTTCTAGTGATTTGAATATCAATATAGGATGTCAAGATGTCTGTTGCATAGGTAAAAACAATAAATGTATTAAACAAAGATGAAGAAGAAGACCTCATTCTAGAATTATTAGGAAAGTTAGATAACCTTGAAGAAAGAATAAAATATTTAAAAAAGTATAAAATATGATAATAAATAATCAAGATAATATTATTAATACTCAGGTAAAAATTGGATTATCAGAAATATTAAATAGATTCGAAAACAAAAATAAAAAATTTACAGTGGCATATTTACATTATGAAGTAAAAATATTAAAAACAAAAATTAAGGAATTAAAAAACCAAACTACAATGTTAAAACAACAAGTCACAGACCTAATTGATAGTAAAACAATAAAGAAATAGACAGTCATAATAATTGTATGGTAAGAATTCAACACATAAAATATAGAAAATGACATATGAAGATAAAAATAATAATAAAAGACTTCCAGTTTACAACTTATGCCCTAATAGATTTAGGAGCAGACTTAAATTGTATACAAGAAATAATAATCCCATCTAAATACTTAAAAAAACCAAAAGAAAGATTATCATAAGCAAATTGAAACAAAATGCAATTGAAATATGAAATCGATAATGCACATGTATGTCAAAATAAAATATGCTTTAAAACTTCTTTTGTTTTAATTAAAAACATGACAGATAGAGTAATTCTAGGAATGCCATTCATAACATTATTGTACCCATTCACTATAGAAAATGATAGTATCATCAGTCAGCCAATGAGAGAAAAGGTAATTTTTGAATTCATTTCCAAAATAGAGATTAATGAAATCAATATCTTAAAAGAAACTTTAATATCAAAAAATTTATATTTAATAAACTCTAAGGTTAATCATTTAAACTATTTACAACAAGAAATTAAATATTCAAAAATAGAAGACCAACTGCTAAATAAGAATTAACAACAACATATTAAAGATTTTGAAACAAAATTGATAAATGAAATATGTTCAGATCTACCAAATGCTTTTTGGCACAAGGAAAGACATATAGTGAATTTACCCTACATTAAACATTTTGACGAAAGCAAAACACTACAACCGAAAGAGGTTATATACGACGTCCCTTAATTATGGCATGTCGTTTTTAACAAAACAACGCTGTTTTTTCTCCCTGTTTTGTACATTACATGCCTCCTCCTTTTTCATTTTCCACCATTTCTCCAGAAACCCTAAGCAGCGAAGTTGTCGCCATTTGCTCCTATTCTCCATTGTGGTTGGATTGCTTATTCATTTCATAGAATATTTGTGATTTTTCAAGTCGAAAAATTTAAGGTGAGTACTTGGAAATCTATTTAAATTGTTTTTTAACAAATTGTGAATTCGTTATTCAGTGAAATTTTTTGAACCCATGGATTAATATAGAATATATTGTGTTATTCTAGTTGTTAATTTGTATATGACGGGCCTAACCCGTGCATTGGAAAGTTTTAATATTGAATATAATGCACTATTTTGTTTGAATATTGAATATATTTTGTTAAGTTGGTTGTTAATTTGTATATTGTGTATATAATTGGCAATTGTATAAACTATTCAATGATAAATATTAAACATGATGATATATAATAAACTCGATGATATGTATGAACTACCCGTGCATATATTGTGCCCATTTTGTGTGAAAAATTGTATATGAGAGTTTTGGTTTAATTAGTAATTATGTATAAGAGTTTTGTAATTATAATTCTTAATTTAATTAGGATTGTTGTGTAATTAGTAATGTTATTTTGATTAGAATTGTTTAAAATTTTGTATAATTGTATTAGCAAATTTATTATTTGTATAACTTTTTTTTTATTAGTGACTATTTTTTGAATTGAAAACATATTTTTAATTAAAATTTTATTAAAAATAAATATATTTAATACATAAAAGCCTTTAGAAAAAAAAAAACATAAACGACAGGCCTATGTGGGAACCGACGTTTATACATTGATTTATTAATGTTGGTTTCTAGTTACAAACCGCCATATTTAGCGTGTCACATGGGCCTCTATATACGTCGGTTCCTAGTTGTGGCCCGTTGTTTATAGTTTTGCCCCATGGCATCTAAATGGCTTCAGCAATGTTTGGTCTGTCGTATTAAACACTTCAGACGTCGGTTTTTAACCGTCGTATTTATTTGTGACTATATACGATGCCTATTTTCACGACGGTTTGAGTTTATCGTATTAAACACTTAAGACGTTAGTGTTTACCCAACGTTACTAACCCTCTTTTTTAGTAGTGAAATCTCAAGCAAGGCTAGACCCAACCAAATGAATGAAGAAACATTAGAATATTGTAAGAAAGAAATTTCTGAATT
Organism: Ochetophila trinervis; assembly: GCA_003254975.1. Classification (NCBI taxonomy): domain Eukaryota; kingdom Viridiplantae; phylum Streptophyta; class Magnoliopsida; order Rosales; family Rhamnaceae; genus Ochetophila; species Ochetophila trinervis. The sequence goes on along the minus strand of QANX01006401.1, from coordinate 30,275 downwards.
ACGCAGTAAAAGAATTATTAGAAATAGCAAATCTCCTTGGTCAGGTTTAGCTTTCTATGTTAAAAAACAAGCTAAGTTAGAACGAGGAGTCCCAAGGTTAGTAATCAATTTAAAACCACTAAATGAAGTTTGAGAGTGGATTAGATACCCAATCCCAAATAAAAGAGATATAATTAAATGGATAGCTCAGGCTACAATATTTTCCAAATTTGATATGAAGTTAGGATTCCGACAAATACAAATTAGTAATCAAGATAGATACAAAACCGCCTTTGTCACCCCATTTGGCCATTATGAATGGAATCTAAGGCCATTTGGATTAAAAAATGCCCCTAGTGAATTCCAAAAAATAATGAATGACATATTTAACCCATATAGTCCGTTCACATTAGTCTACATAGATGATATACTAGTATTTTCTCAGTCAATAGATCAACACTGGAAACATTTGAATACATTTGCCAAAAAAATTAAAGAAAATGGACCAGTAGTATCAGCATAAAAAGTAAAACTATTCGGAACCAAAATAAGATTCATAGGATTTAATATATACTAAGGACAAATCACACCCATAGACAGAGCAATCTAGTATGCTGATAAGTTTCCATATCAACTCTTAGATAAAAACCAGTTACAAAAATTTTTAGGATCACTCAATTATGTAGCAAAATTTTATGAACACCTCAGAGCTAAGTGTAAACCTTTATTCAATAGGTTAAAAAAGAACCCATAACCATGGATAGAATAACATACTGCCATAGTACAAGAAATAAAGACCTATATTAAGACATGACCTTGCCTAGGAATACCCTCCAATAACTCTTTCAAAATTGTTCAAACTGATGCCTCTGAAGTTGGATTTGGAGGAGTTTTATTACAAAAACTTACTTATGAGTTGCCTGAACAAATTGTTTGGTTTTATTCAGAAACTTGGACATCCTCTCAAAACAGTTACAGGACTATCAAAAAAGAAATTTAATCAATCGTCTTATGTATTTCAAAATTCTAAGATGATTTATTAAATCAAATTTTTTTACTTAGAATTGATTGCAAATCAGCTAAATATGTTTTAGAAAAATATGTTAAAAAAACATTGCATCAAAACAAATATTTGCCAAATGGGAATCTATATTAAGTATTTTTGACTTTGACATAGAGTATATTCAAGGGGAGAAAAATAGCATTCCTGATTTTCTCACCACTGAGTTTTTATAGGGAAAAACAGTTAAAGATAGAAAACAATTAGTAAACCAGGATATCCACCCCTAGCCAAACAAAACAACTAGTCAAGATTGAGTCACCAAAACAAATCAAGAGTCTAATTTATTTACCACTGTTGATCCCATAAAACCAAATTATCAAATAGCATTAGTTACAGTATATGGCCCATATGCAATAGCTCCCAGTCACCCATTTAAGCCAATCATTCCAAAGAAAAATTCATCCCTATGCCATGATATTGCCAATTATACACTTTTCTTTATTGAACCTATTTATGAAAGAATCCCTGGAGCCAATCTGCAAGCAAAAACATTTTTCCCCCAAACTTCCATTATATCCCAGGACACCTTAGTAAAATACTTAGGTATTATACTGATATATTAGTTAAAACCAACTCAGTAACCATCATCCCTATTTATGAACAACATAAATTTCCCAATCAAATCCAAAAGCTTTTATACCATAAATTTATCATCCTTAAGATTATTACCCTCAATGAATGGAAATCTTTCCCATTCACATTCAAGACAATCCAAGATATCACATTCTATTATCATGATTACATTGAAGCATGAGATAAGATTTTCCTCCATCAAAATGAAAATTTTAGTCATTCCTAGTTCATTAGCTGGGGCAGTACATTCTGAAAAAACTTCTCTAGTTAGTTTTACCAATGGTGGATTGATCACGGGCTAGAAATCCAGCATTTCCCTTCCAAATTCCAAGAATTATATGCATATTTTATTCAGAAATATCAAGCCAGTAAAAAAGAAAAGAAGTTTTTAGGAGGAACTCTGATATTCATGTCCAAATACAAAATCCCATGGATATTCAAGTGGCAATATGGAGCAGAAGATGATATTTTCTTCCGTATAAATGGTGGGACAAATTCAATTGTGAAAGAATTGAAGCCCAAGTAATGAAAGAATTTCCCAAAGAATCACAGCAAAGAGAAGAACCACCTACATCAGCAGGATCCCAGTCAAAGAAAAAATTGTAAAAATTAGCAAAGCAGTTAATGGATCAAGCCTCAAAACTTAAGGATTCAGATGATGAATCAGATGCATCATCCAGTCAGCCAAAAATTCAACAAATGAAAGAGAACAAAGAAGACAAAAAATTATATTGGGCAGATTCCGAGGACAGTCAAGATCCTTTTGATTATGGAACTCTCGATCTTGGTGAAAATTAATCAGAAACTAGTCAGTTGTACCAAAAGCAAGAGTAAAACAAATTTTACCCCAAAGTTATAGCTGTCACAGAAAGTAGTAGTCATTCACCAAAAGCTGAACACCGAAAGCAGCAGTCAAAAGCATTCAAACAATCAAAAGTACTATGGTAAAACATGTGAAGCTACAGTAAAGTAAACATGTGAAGCTACAACAACCAAACATGTGAAGTTACAACAAAGCTACAGCAACAAAATCCTCCATTATAAAAGATATCATTCAGAAGAAGAAGGCATCGACAATTTTCCAATACAATTTTGGATAAGTTCCAACCTATTCATAATCATTTTGTAAAATTTCAATTTCCAGTTTTACGTTTTGTAAGTCCAATATGAGTCATTTATTTTTAAATAAGTAACAAAATCTTTCATGTAATTTTAGATCATTTCATAACAAAATCTTTCATTTAAAATCATTTCATTTCTTCTGAGTTTCATTTTATATATATATGAAGTGGAAATGACCAATCTACTTTGACCTTTTCTAATAAGAGCTAGTATTGTCTTGGATCGAATCAACTTGTTAATCCTAAAGCTCCAGTGAACTACTTGCCAATATCAGTGCCTTCAGACAAGTGCCTTGCAAAAATCATAAAGTCCCATAAGCATCCATTTCATGAAAGATGGACAAACAATTACTTCAATCTTAATTTTTAAGACTTTTGGAAGTTCATTATAATATATAAGCTTTTATGTATATATATATCAGACCTATCAGATCAACCATTTAAATTTAATTTTAACATCTTAGTGTATTCTGATTGAACAAATTGAAAGGTTATGGCCAAATACTTTAGTATAATATTATCATATCGACCTAATAAGATCCTCATTATAGATATATATATATATATATATATATATAGTGAGAAATAGAGTGAAACTCATAACAGGCTGATTTGATAATTTTAGCTTTCATTGCCCTTTACTTGTTTCATGGATTCTATCTTAGGGCATTTGGAATTGTCTATTTATGGTATTGATCACTCTAGTATATTGTTACAAACGCTCATCTGTCCATGAATATGATTCCCCTGATTTTATTCAAGATAGCTTTTATTCAATTAGGGCAAATACCTTGTAACAATTTTTCGTTGTTGAATTGCATGTATGCCTGGTCAAGCTGTTTTATAAGATTTAAAAACACATTAATAACCTAATATGAGTTTATTGAAATACTAAATTTATATTCGACAAAGTTAACTCTATATGCACCTAGTGAACCATTAATACATTGTTTAATTTTAGCATTTTAAGTGATCTAATGGTTCATAAACTATCACATGGTTTTTAAATAGGTATATTAATTCAGTAATGCATTTTTTTTTTGGGGTTAATATCATTCAACTTTATTAAAGTTGTCTCATTGGGATAGCACAGTAGACAATATCAATGGTGCAAACTCTCAATCCTTAGTTGGAGACACGATGCTAAAATATCCCCTTTATCCAATTTATCCCAAAAAAATAAAATAAAGAAGAAAATAAAAAAGAAGCTTTATTAAAATTTGATTTAAATGTAATTTGATCCTTTTGATATGAAGTATATCAACAACCTCATTTAAAGTTTAAAAAAAAATCATATTTTCCTTTGCTAATGTTTCTTTCACACCCCATAGATTAAAATTACATTTTTGTTGTTGTTGTCATTGCGAGAGATGCATAAGTAATTAGAAGTTATTGCTAATTCATCCAAAAAAATAATAATAATGAGTGTTATATGATAAAATTTATTTACTAAATGACAAGTGTTAATATATAATTGGTTGACATATGCATGTGACTTAAATATAGATCACTACAAAAAATCTGGCCTACAGCTACAACCACCTTTCTTGAGTGAAGGCTGATTTTTCGTCGCAAAAGACATTCAGTTATGGAAACATGTCTTAACAATGTTGTGACAGTATGTGCGTCACTGAAAGTCTTTAGCCACATAAAAAAGAACATTTCATGACTAAAAGCCAATTCATGCATTTTGGTCAATTTCGTGACTAAATGTGACACATTCAATTACGATAAGTGAACACTTAAATAACTAAGTGAATAAATCAATTAAATATTTTCACCTCATCTGTTATTTCATTTGGTAATTAAATTTGATCAACAATTTGATAAGTCTAGCATTATTGATATGTTGTACCTATTGGTGAACCAAGTTATATATTATTCAATAATTTTTTATTTTTCGGTTTTTTCATGAATTTTTTTATTAATCTATAATATTTTGTTTAGTTGAATACTGATGTACTCTAATATTTTCTACAGTGTGTTTGAATTGACTTTCCTATTCATTTGTATTGTTTCTATTTTTATTCTTTTGCTGAACAGCCCTTTATCATAATATCATCAACACTCTCGGAAATTATCACTCAGCACCCCTCAAGCTAACAATGATTAAAAATTGTTATTTTTGTGACTAACTTGGCTTACGAAAATTAAATCGATCTTACGTTTGTGTATTAAAATAAGTATTTAAATTATTATTTTATTGTTTGCTTAATATAATATCACATATTAAAGAGATGTCATGTACTAGCTATTTTATGTTAATCGTTGTTATTGTATAATATATATTGTTCATAAAATAAATACATTATAAATTGATATTTATTTTGATATATAAAAGTAAAATAAATATTTTATAAGTCAACTTTTTAAAATGAATAAAAAAAGAATTTTATCTAACTGTGATTAATTTCGGAAGCAAGACTCTATATGATGGTTTTTCAAACCCTAAGAGTTTATATTATGACTATTCAAAGATTTTGGTATATTTTTGTCAAACGGAAGGCTGATAAAACGTTTCTTTTTTGTTTTGTTTGGTAACTCGTTTTCTTACTAAAAAGCAAGGCTCTAAATGATGGTTTTTGAAACCCTAAGAGTTTATATGATGACTATTCAAAGATTTTGGTATATTTTTGTCAAACGCAAGGGTGCTAAAACGGTTTTTTTTTTTTTGTTGTTGTTTGGTAACTCGTTTTCTTACTAAAAGTTAATATTGTACGTAAGGGATGGAGGTTTTGATAAACAGAAAGTCAGGTGGAATAGTGATTTGGACTGAAATAGTAAGCCACCACGTGTATAATGGGGGTTGCCTCTTTGGAAGCTGTTCCAATATGGCTTGCAGTTTGAAAATTGATGTCCTTTTCTGCTTATTCTATTTACCTTTAAAAAAAAAGTTTGAATATTATTGATGTACTTTATTTATTTATTTAATATTGATGTACTTTTGTGCTTATAATGCAGTTTGAATATGGATGTCCTTGTGTGCCTATAATAAAGGTGTATTTACCACACACAAAAAAGTTTGAATATTGATGTCGATCTTTTTTAATATTGTATTATATTAATGTACTGATTTATTATTCTAATTATTTTTTATAAAATTGATGATAGGGTTTAGGGTTTAAATGATGTACGAGTGATATATATATTCTTCTTTTACAACGTAGTAGTAATAATAATAATAATAATAATAATAATCTAGTACCAAGATTTTAAATTAATTATTAATTGAAAATATTAATATTCTTTTGTTTATTAGGGAAAATTAGATTTGCGCACTGAATCTCTTTTTAAAAAAAAAATTAAAATACCATTTAAATTATTTTGGTGTTTTTATCGCTCAATTTCATAAATAAATATGAAAAAAATTATTGAGTGCAATGCTCTTATTGGAATTTTATTGACGAGACCTCTCAGTATTAATCTATAAATATGCAATATTAGTGTATAAATGAGCAATATTAGTCTGGGTAACATGTAATATTGGTCCATAATGCACATTATATGTTACTCACTTATAGACTTATATTGCACGTTTATTGATAAATGTTGAAAGGCATCGCCAATAAAACTCTAAAATTAAAGAATTCACTACGCCAAAAATCTTAATCGGCGACACTAAATGCGCGACGAAGCAAAAAATTTGCGTCGCTATAAACTAACGGCGATACAAACATAGTGCGTCGTCTTTATTTGAACAAAATAGCGACACAAACACGTCGCTAAAATGTGCGTGAAATCATCTATCATGACGAGCGATCGAAAAACGTCGCGAAAAATGTGGCGCGAAGCATATTCGGCGACACAAATTTGGCAAGTTTCGCAAAAAATAAGCGCGCCAAATACATTTCGCCACAAGCATTCTGCAAGTGTGGCCGAAAATCTGCGCGCCAAATATATTTGCGACGGGCATTCGTAAAGCGTCGCAAAAAATATACACGGCAATCACATTCAGTGACACCCATTGGAGCAGGTGTCGCAAAATAGTTGTGCGCCAACATGTATTGGAAACGGCAGGATTGAAAGAAAATCATCTATATATTACTGTAAAAGAAACAATCATTAGAAAAGGAAAAAAATCATACATATGCATAAATATTCTTATGTTTTTTTTTATTCGATTTAGCTGAAACTATTTCAAAATATATGGAAATGTTAAAAAAGTTTTGACCAGCTCTCCTTTATATGATCGACCCACTACAAATCGTCGATCCATACGTTTCAGGTACTTCACCTTCATACATATTAAAGGTTTCATTCTATCTTCTTTAAATGGGGGTGCGAAGAGGAGCGTCATCGGTGGGAGCAGCTACGAAGAACGTACGTAAGTCAAGATGCTGACTCGTACATTAATAAACTATATTAGAATATTTAATAAAATAGTTAAATTATATTGTGGTTGAAAAACTTATGTTTGCTAATTTATCGATCAGTTTATTTATAACATATTGAAGTACTTGTAATCAACTCATCTATTATTGTAAAAAATATATATATGAGAAAAAAAGAGAGTTATTGGTGACGCTAGCGTCGTCCATAACTTCCAAATAGCTACCCCTCCATCTCTGAAAACAGATATACCCGAACGTATTTAATTCAACCTATATATTAACATTTAATTTGCACCTACCATTATCTATTATTGTAAAAGAAATAATATGCAGAAAAAAAAAATTAAACAAAATGTTATTGGCGACGCCAGCGTTGCCCATAACTTCAAAATGGCAACGCTCGCATCTCCAATAACTTCAAACTAGCGACGCTAGCGTCGCCAATAACTTTCGCTACCGTATTTAATTCCAACCTATCTACTAACATTTAATTTGCACCAACCATTATGTATCTATAAATAGGCACATCCTCACGTCAACAATCCACATTTCATGATTTGTTTCTCTCTTTTACACACACACATATATATATATATCTTTCTTGCCTTATATTTTGAAATAGTTTCAGCTGTTATGCCCAATTATTCAGCTGAAATTATTTCAAAATAAAAGGAAAGAATGAAATATTCTTGAACCATCGGAAAAAAAAAGCAACTATGGAAATATTGATCTTCTTGGTTTCATTATCTTTTAGCTGATACTATTTCAAAATATATAGAAACGATGAAATATTTATGATCTTTACTCCCTTTCAGGTTTTCGACCCATTTCAAAATGTCGTATATTCTTCTGGTAGTTCACCTATCTCTAAGGATCAAATATTTCATTGTCATTGCAGGAGGCTTCCTTGTCCAGTATCATAGAATGGCAAGGCATCAAATACTTGGACAAGGCGCAAATTTCTTCTTCTGCTCTCTCGGTTAATTTTGCATATGTCGATCGAGATATGCAGAATTTAATGTAAACCTGATAATGATATGCTCGAGATTCATATATATGGATAATTTATATCTATGTAAACATGTTTGTGTAATATCAATAAAAATATTTCATATATTTGGTCGGATATTGTTTTGTATATATAATATGTATATGTATATGTATATATTTTAGCTATATATATGAAAGATCCTTATAATTTATTCACCACAAATATATAGAAAAGACAATAATAATTAAATAATACTTAAGATATTAGGACCGTTTAAGAAGTAATTAATAAACGATCAAATAAATATAAATTAATATGTTCATTAAACAATTGATTTTACAGTACTTGAATAAACAAGCTTAATTAATTCAATAAAAACAAATATTCTTCATTAATGAAACATTTAAACTTTAATTTATATACATATGTAAAAAATAACTCATTTCATTTGCGACGTTTGCGTCGCCTGTCCAATTTAAATTCAAATGGCCAACCATTTGTCTACCAACTTGTAATGAATGCCTCATTTAATGTTCATCCACCCCTTTATAGTTGCAATAAATTATATTTATATTTTACGTTTTTTTTTAACATTGTATTTTACATTATTAATTTAGTTTTAGTTTCTCGATTTATATATCATTTTTCCATGCGTAGAAACATCATACGAAGCTGAACACAAACTCAACCAAAGTTGCACGTTGCAAGTAAGTTTACACGTAAACTCGAATTTCATATTATTTAAACGTTTAATACGCAATATTGCTGCATACTTGTGTTTTTGTTTTGTAATATTTTATTCTCGTTTGTTTTTTGGTTACTTTCATATGCTGATGCAATACAAAGATTACTGCATTAGTTACTCGTCATGGATATATTCGGATAGATGATCCACACATTTTGCCAAAGGTGTGGACGAATTTTTAGAATTTGCGGCGAAAAACGTAAGTTATCGTAATGCCGTTCGGTGTCATTGCATGAAATGTGGCAATATGACATTGCATTCTATGAAGGACATAAAAGGTCACATATATTGGAACGGGTTCGATAGCAATTATAGGAAATGGGTTTGGCACGGTGAATCTTCCTACCAGTCAGCTGGTGGCTAGGCGTCTTCACAGTTTGTTAATAAAGATTTAGAGTTCGATGAAGAGGACAACGATAGCGAAGAAGATGTGGCGTACAACAACATTGAAATGACTCGGGATGCCTTCGATAATATGCATTCCGATATTCCCAAAAATCCTGATCATTTTGCAAGTCTGTTGGAAGAGGCAGAGAAACCTTTGTTTCCTGGATGCACAAAATTTACCAAGTTATCGGTTGTTGTTAAATTATATAACTTGAAGGGTAGATATGGGCATTCTGACAAGAGCTTTGATGCACTGCTGAAGTTGTTATCTGAGATGCTGCCACGCGATAATGTCTTGCCAACTTCTATTTACTATGTTAAAAAGACACTAACTGCTTTGGGAATGAAGTACGAGAAGATACACGCATGCCACGAAAATTGTATTTTGTTTATAAAACAGTTTGCGGATCTAATGCTATGTCCTAAATGTGAGTCATCCAGATGGAAAATTGGAGAAGATAACACAATTACAAAAATCCCATCAAAGGTTTTATGGTATTTTCCACTGGTTCCACATTTTAGAAGAATGTTCCATAGTGTTTTGACCGCTAAGTATTTGCAGTGGCATGCAAATGAGAGAAAGACTATACGAGGCAAAATGCAGCACCCAGCGGATGCTCCAGCTTGGAAATTGGTAGGCCGTTATTGGCCAGACTTCGCCGCAGAAGATAGAAACCTTAGACTCGGTATTGCAGCCGATGGAATGAACCCGCATAGTTTACAGAGTAGTGTCTACAGTGTTTGTCCTGTTATCAGTGTCATGTATAATCTTCCTTCCTGGTTGTGCATGAAGCGAAAATTCATGATGTTGACTCTTCTAATATCTGGACCTAAACAGCCTGGCAACCGGATCGATGTATATCTGGAGCCTTTAATCGAATAATTGAAATTGTTGTGGGACGTCATTGAAGCTTATCGTAAAGAGGAATTCACTTTACGGGCAGTGCTGCTATGGACGATAAATGATTTGCCCGCTTATGGCAACTTAGCGGTCATGCAACGAAGGGATACCATGCATGTCCAATTTGCAGTCATAACTCTTTTGGTATTCGCTTGCAACATGGCCGGAAAATGAGTTTTGTTGGGCATAGAAGATTCCTGGCTCATAATCATCCATACCAAAAGCAAAAAAAGACTTTTAATGGTTTTCAAGAATTTGGAGAGCCTCCGATACCATTGACTGGTGAGGAAATTTTGGAAAAGCTTAATGCTTGTAGTTCTGACAACACAGGGAGAGGCAAAAAATTTTGCGGAGATGAGGTTGAACATTGTTGGAAAAAGAAGTCAATATTTTTTGACTTACAGTACTGGAAATATCTCCATATACGCCACAACTTGGATGTGATGCATATTGAGAAAAATGTTTGCGAAAGTAAAATAGGTACATTGCTTAATATTCCAGGTAAAATGAAAGATGGAATAAATGCGAGGCTGGATTTAGTGGATATGGGCCTTCGGTTTGAATTGGCCCCATCGATACATGGAGCACGAACTTTTTTGCCTCCTATATGTTATACGTTATCCAAACAAGAGAAACATATATTTTGTCGTTGTTTGGCAAAGCTAAAAGTTCCTGATGGTTATTCATCAAATTTTCATAATATTGTGAGAATGGATGACTTGAAGCTTGTAGGGATGAAGTCACATGATAATCACACATTGATGCAGCAACTATTACCTCTTGCAATACGTCCAGTGCTTCCTACAAACGTGTGAGCTGCAATTGCTAGATTTTGTTTTTTCTTTAATTCAATATGTAAAAAATCAATTGAGACTGCATCCCTTGATGCCATACATAGTGATCTTGTGAAAACATTGTGCATGCTGGAAAAGTTCTTTCCACCATCCTTTTTCGATGTAATGGTTCATTTAACTGTGCACCTTGTACGAGAAGTTCGATTGTGTGGACCAGTGCATTTCAGATGGATGTATCCATTTGAGAGGTACATGAAGCTATTGAAGAGTTATGTTCACAACAAAAACCGACCAGAAGGTTGCATCGCTGAGAGTTATGTAGCTGAAGAAGCAATCGAGTTTTGTAGTGAGTACCAACGAGGGTTAGACGTAATGGGGAACCCTATTGGCAGATATCAAAGGCTAAATGACAGTGAGGATGTCGGTGCCCCTATTAAAGGTGGAAAGATGTACCAAATTGATCAAAAGCTTTGGGAGCAAGTCCATATGACCGTTCTTTCAAATTCCTCAGAGGTAGAGCCATATAGGAGGTATGGATTTTTATTGTCAATATCTATTGCATATTGCATGTACATATATGCATGAATATACGGTTTTCATATTTTGTGTCTTGTGTGTGTTGTTAGTTTTCATTTGGAAGCCTTAAAAGCCGATAAAAGAAACAGAGGAAAGAGGGCAAAATGGATTCAAGACGAGCACAACCGCACATTTATGTATTGGTTGCGTGATAAGGTATAGCTAATTTAAAATATATCTTTTAATTGTTTGGTGCATGTCCAAATTGGACACACTTTATTTAATGCTCCTCAATATTCTAATTACTTCCAATATCATGGCATTAATAGATTGACGCCGAGCGATGTAAACCGACTTGTAATGTGGATGACACATTGAGGTGGCTTGCATAGGGTCCACAATGGGTGGTAACGAAGCATGAAGGGTATGTCATTAAAGGGGTTTGTTTCAACATTGTGGAAAGGGAAAATAAACGTGTCACACAAAATAGTGGAGTGAAGATAGTAGCCCAAGGTATGCATTATGCAACAGCAAAAGACAATAATCCTATTTTAGCGAATATGACTTACTATGGTAATGTAAGAGAAATTTGGGATGTCAATTACGTTCATTTCCACGTCACTGTTTTCATGTGTGATTGGGTTGACAGTAGTACGGGTGTGAAAACTGATGATTTAGGCTTTACATGTGTCAACTTTAATAAGTTAGGTCACATATCAGAACCATTCATCATGGCCTCACAAGCACAACAAGTTTTTTACGTCGAGGATCAGGTTGATCCACGTTGGTCAGTAGTGCTATCTCCACCACAACGTGATGTATTTGTTGATGATGTTAAACAAGACGATGACAATGAAGATGCTCCCATGGATCATAACCAATTTGCCGATCGTCTCCCATGTGTGGAGCACGACATTGATGTTAACAGTGACGAAGACAGGGACGAAGTTTATATTCGTGAAGATTGTGAAGGGATGTGGCTATGATAATTATATGTATAATTTAATTATGTAATAAATCTTGCCGAGCCTTAATCTATATATTTATGTTTATATGATACCATATATGATTGATCTTACATTTGTGAACAATAAAGTGAACTTAGAGGGTATGTCTAAAAAAAATTGAAGAATTAGGGTTATTGGCGACGCCAGAGTCACCAATACTGTATTATTGGAGACGCTGGCGTCGCCATTACTGGATTATTGGAGACGCCAGCGTCGCCTTTAGTTCATTTTTTTTAATACTAAAGTAATTTAATCTCTTCATCTACAATATATAATTTTAGGAATTAAAATGTATATGAAAGGAAATACAGTTGCATACATATATAACATATCCATCATACAATTTGTTCACATAATTTTTATTAACTATGCAAACAAAGTATAGATATTGCATGCAAATTCTTTAAAGCTAGTATATATGTCAATTTACATGCATGCATCAATAATTGACATAATTGTTGTGTTCAGTATGCACTATACATATATATTGTTGTTTATATGATACCATATATGATTGATTTTACATTTTTGAACAATAATGTGAACTTATAAACAATGTATAAAAAAAAATTGAAGAATTAGGGTTATTGGCGACTCCAGCGTCGCCTTTAGTTCATTTTTTTAATACTCAAGTAATTTAATCTCTTCATCTACAATATATAATTTTAAGAATTAAAATGTGTATAAAAGGAAATACAGCTGTATACATATATAACATATGCATCATACAATTTGTTCGCATAATTTTTATTAACTATGCAAACAAAGTATAGATATTGCATGCAAATTCTTTAAAGCTATTATATATGTCAATTTACATGCATGCATCAATAATTGACATAATTGTTGTGTTCAATATGCACTATACATATATATGATACCATATATGATTGATTTTACATTTTTGAACAATAATGTGAACTTATAAACAATGCATAAAAAACAAAATTGAAGAATTAGGGTTATTGGCGACGCCAGCGTCGCCTTTAGTTCATTTTTTTTAATACTCAAGTAATTTAATCTCTTCATCTACAATATATAATTTTAAGAATTAAAATGTGTATGAAAGGAAATACAGCTGTATACATATATAACATATGAATCATACAATTTGTTCACATAATTTTTATTAACTATGCAAACAAAGTATAGATATTGCATGCAAATTCTTTAAAGCTATTATATATGTCAATTTACATGCATGCATCAATAATTGACATAATTGTTGTGTTCAATATGCACTATACATATATATGATACCATATATGATTGATTTTACATTTTTGAACAATAATGTGAACTTATAAACAATGCATAAAAAACAAAATTGAAGAATTAGGGTTATTGGCGACGCCAGCGTCGCCTTTAGTTCATTTTTTTTAATACTCAAGTAATTTAATCTCTTCATCTACAATATATAATTTTAAGAATTAAAATGTATATGCTGGAGTTACAACAGTCTTCCATTCTAATGTATGCATGAATTGATATCAAATTCTAATGTTTAATAAATTAATATCTTCAGGCTATATATCTAATTGTATTATTATAATTATAAATAATATACCATGCATGTACGAAAAGTTATGGGAATGAGTCGATATAAAATTTTTGGTGAAAATTTATGGCGGGACAACTTCCCACCAATCCAAAATTTATGGCAACCTCTCTCCCCACTTCCCCCCCCCTCCATTTAACCGGCCCCAATTCCTTTTCCTCTCAAGCTATCTCCCCACCGAAGTCAAACACAACCTCATATTTTACAAAAACAAGCCCCCGCCGTCGCCGCCACTGCGGGATTGTCTTCCTCTCAAACTCTCTCTCCGCCGGACTGTTGGGCTCCATTACCGCCGCCGCCTGCCTCAAACGAGTATGCAACTCCTATATTATTTGACCAAATTTTTGTTAATATCTTTGCTAAACGATGGATAAATATCAATTGTGTTAGAATAAATTAAATATTGTATTTAATATGACTCTTTGTATGTTTATTGAATGTATATAAAGGGATGTTGTATACAGTTTTGAGTGTTTGGATTTTTATGATCTAATTGATTGGAATAAATTAAATAAATCCTATGAGTTTTGTTGTCATACTATGATAAATCCCATGAGTTTTGTTATTATACATTTATGGATACAAATGTATACGGTTTGTTGATATATAGGTGAACATGAAAATGTGGATAAAAGTATATACGGTTTAACGGTTTTATTTTAATTTATTGCTATGTAGGTGAACATTTATTCATTCCATAATATATATCACAACTGTATGTATACATTAGGAGACACATTGTTGACAACATTGACATATGTAGACCATTAAAACATAAGCATAGGCGACGCATTTAAATTTTCCAACGCGTCAATCTTTTTCTTGGTCAATTCATTCATTAAATTAAAATGTAACCAATAGTATTTGAGTTAGGACATCAACAACTACAATTTAATTAGGCGACGCATTTAAATTAAAAGGCGACATATGTACACCGTTTAAAGTTTATAAGCAATAGACGACGCATTTAAATTAGGACCGTTTAACATATTATGCATGGTTCCACGAATTTATTGATATGTTGTGTGTAACAGATTAATGGATCTGAATGAGGATGATATTACTCTTCCTCCCGATGAGTCGTTATCCATAGAGGATGAAGCCGGTGCAAGTGTTCCAATTCCTAAGCGGAAAGGTCGAGGACCTACAACGTTAGAAGAGTTTAGAAAGGAGGCCGACGCAAAGCAGTTGAACCTACAGTTCAATGAGCATGGAGCTCCCCTAAACAAGGAAGCTGTGAGGATGGTCAACTTGGAGGGCTCAATCACTCGTTCCATGGTACCAATTTCCATTTAAAACTGGAACGATGTGTCTCCATCATTGAAAGATAACCTATGGCAAGCATTAAAGGTAATATACCATGGCATATATAACCCTAAACCCGTATTACATTATAGAGTTATTTACTAAATGCTACATTGATGTTGTTATAGGGTTATTTGAAGAAAGATGACTCTCAGAAGGACCAGACTCTTAGAAGTTGAGCTGGGAAGTGGATGAGGTTTAAGCACAAACTGTTTGAGACGTATGTGACCCCATACTTGAAAGACCCCGAGCTATTCAAGCACCCTCTGACTGACACGTATTCTTTCATTAAACAAGAAGACTGGGATTTATTTCTCAGCCACAGGCTTGGTGAAGACTTAAAGGTAAAAATAAAACAAAAATTGGTATAGAATTTAATTATATATGTTTGCATGTGTCAAACATTTTATAGAACATTAATTCATATTAAAATATATGATGTCAACAATAATTACAGAAGTTAAGTGCGGATCGGAAGGAAGTACAGAAAGGCAACAAATATCCCTATCGACTTGGCTGTAGAGGATATCTGCGTTTGGAGGTGCAGCTGGTACGTAATATATATAAATATGTATACATGCACACACTATAAGAGTAAGTTTAATTTAATTATCGAATATTTACTATTTCCATATGTTTAATGCATGTCTAAATTTGCAGCAAGCTGAGAGAGGCACCACCGAACCGATCTAGCGCGAAGAGCTATGGATCCGCGCAAGAACGAAGAAAGATGGACGGGTAGACAATCCGGAGGTTCAGTCAATTGTTGACAACATTGTGAGTTATATAATTACCAAAATTAGTGGTCATATAATTTATATTAATTATGCATAATTAACCATATTAATATTTTTTCATGCATTTTTGTTTTTTGTAGCATGCTTTACAACAGAATGTCACTCAAGGCATTCTTGATGCCTCTCCTCCAAATGATGTGCTTACACAAGCCCTCGGGTCCGAGGAGTATCCTAGTCGGCTTCGAGGAAAAGGACAAGGGTACACAGTCAAGAATTTTTTCAAAACACCATGGTGAAGCATGCAAAAGAACAAGAAGGAACTCAATGTAGATGCAGATATCCAAAGGCAGAATGCGAGGATAGAGAAATTGGAGCAGGTTTTGAGTAGTCTATTCGACGTTGTCCGCAAGAAAGGGGCAGTGGACGATCTATGTGATCTCGCTGCTGCATGCGGGCTTGACATACCACCGCAGTCACCCACACAAGGATCATGTCATGCATCAAATCATTCAAGCGGTGATCGCACCGATGACATCACTGATTTGGGCACTCAGCGTGTTCCTTCTGCATTGGTTGTTCCAGCTAGTGATCCTCCATCTGTACAGCATAAGGTACGTGTACCATTATTAAATTCTTTCTATATATTCTTACTTTTTATTGTTATAACCCGCTGACGTTTTCCAACATGTCTTTGAAATGCAGGATATTGTATGTGAGCTTGCGCAAAGGACACGAGATAACGTTGTGGCAACCGGGACTTTGACAGCCGATAGTTCAGTTTGTCATGGTATAGAGTTGGGACCAGACAACGTTAGAGTCTCACTGAATGAAGCGATTGATCTTACTGCATTGTTACCTGTACCCTCTTTCGACGTGCTATATGTTAAAGAGGCAGAAGGACCTTTCTTGTTATTCTGCCATCCGATGAGGTATATAATATTATATATATATATATATTCAAAACTGACTTGTTATGTTTCCATATATATGTTAGCTAATTTGTGATACTAAGATGTTTTTTCTTATTTTGGTTTCAGGATTTTGGGAAAAGGAGAACATCAAAGGGCAAACAGGTGGTTGATGCAGGATCAAATGGCTCACATAGGTCCCAACCAGTAGAGGCCGAGCCGGCAGATGTTGCTGCAGCTGATGAAGTTGACGCTGCTGGCTCATACAACCTTAGCCCTGCACTTATAGAGTTGTTAAGGCCGCTTGACCCTTTCGACATGTATCACATGTGGATGACCTCTTTGCCACCGACAGTTGTGGGCCACGAAGTCTTGATATCAATTTCGAAGAAAGATATAATAGATTTTTGTTACATGCTGAAGTTGCAACAATCTTGCATTTTGTTCTACATAAGGTATGTAATTCCAACTTTATTGCATTAATTGAAAAATATTTTATTGCTATATTTGTTACATACAACTAATTATGTAAATGATGATTCACTATTTAGGCATTTAGATTCCCGACTGATGGGTTCACAACTAGGGAAATATTGTTTTATACTCCCTGATGATATAGCCAATGTAGAAAGGAGAAATCCCGATAAGCAAGAACTTAAAATTTTGATGCGATGGAGAGATGCAGAAAATGGTCAGCTATGGTTTTTTCCGTACTGGTCAAGGTACTATAACTTGTCTAATATTGCAATGGATTATTTGAGTTTTATTAAAACATTTGTAATTAATACCTTTTGTAGAGACCATTGGATGTTGGGTGTTGTTGACCCATACTTAGTAGTTGCATGGTTTCATGATGGGCTTCCGAAGAACAACCGTCAAAGAATGGTCGACTTTAGAAGTTTGTTGGATAGGTAAGTATGCATAATTAACTATATATGTGGATGATTATTAATAAAATTTAATAATTAATTGCTGATTTTATTTTTGGTGATTTATATAGCACATACTTGTCTTGGAACTGTACATCCGATGGCCAAAAAAAAGTTCGGTACGAAAAACTTAGATGGCCTAAAACAAAGGTACATCAATAACATTTGTATACATAAATTTGGCTAAAATTTTTACACATAAGTATTTATTAATAATTATAAATACATATTAATATTGTTTGTCTAACAAAAAATTACTTACCTATTTAATATAATGATTAACTTGTTTTTTTGTATAGACGATAAAACAACCAGAAAATACCGAATGCGGATATTATGTGATGATGATCATGCGGGACATTATAGTAAATAATGTTGCTCGAAAAAATTTGGCGGACATGGTAATAAAAATTATGCTATTTTTACACTCAGTAAGAATTTATATTATTAGTTAATATTTATTTTAAATATTTGTTTGGTATGTATGTGCAGTTCCAAGATAGTACTTGAACCCAGCAATTTGTTGACCATTTTAGAGCCGAATGGACAGCTGCTCTACTCCCACTCATATCGTAGTAAGTTATATATATATATATAGTACGTAGTTCCACTTGTATATACATACTTTTACATTACAAAACAATGTCACATTTAATTATAATACTTATG
>QANX01006401.1:0-11737 GCA_003254975.1 Ochetophila trinervis | reverse complement strand
CGTGTCTAGGGTTTGGCAACTTTGTTGTTTGAAAATATTTCCTTTTTCTTATATAATTTGTTATATCACTAGCTTGCCTATTGATTCTCATTTTTACTAAATTTAAGTCCATCATTCTATTGCCTATAATAGATAATTAAATTTAAATTTGTTTAACTTTAATTATTTATATTTATACATTTAAATTTCTTTTATAAAATATTCAAATAAGATTTAAAAAATCGTTTAATTAGTCAGTCAAAATAAATTTGAATTATCCGGCGGCGTCTTAAATAGGGATTTGTTGCGGTTTTAAAAAAATTGTCTAATTAGTGATGAATTGCGTCGCCAAAAAATTGTATCAGGGACGAATAATTTTTGCGAAAAATGGTCAATTGCTGTCGCCATTCATGGTAAATTTTGACACAAATACAGGAACAACCGTGATGTGTTCTGAGAAACGGCGACGCATGCGTCGCACGTACGAGTGAAAAAATACAGTGAGAAACAGCGACGCATGCGACTCCGATTCTAGGAGAAAAGGCGACGCGTGCGTCTCCAATTTTAGGAGAAAAGGCGACTCCTGCATCTTCGATTCTAAGAGCAAAGGCAAAGCGTGCGTCTCCGATTCTATGAGAAAAGTGCCCGTATACAATGAGAAACGGAGAAACTTGCGTCTCCGATTTTATGAAAACTGGCGACGCAAGCGTCGCCGATTTGCTGAAGATACTGCGACACTTGCGTTGCGAATATATAACAGTCATTAGCGACGCTCCGCGTCGCCTTAACCCTTATTTTACGGCTACGCAATTTAGACGTCTCGAATGTTTTTTACTTTTGGTGACTCCCCTTTCCGCAACACATGAATTTACGTCGCCGTTTACAACTAGCGATGCTAGTTTTGCATCGCCTATTAGAGTTTTTGGTGTAGTGATTGCACTCTAAAAGGCTCCTAAATATGATGTTATAATATTTAAAAATATTAAAATTAAATGAAAAAAATTACTTTTTGAACTGAGAAAAGATTCGATCACTTATACGAAAATGGGGATATATAAAATCTTCATCCATCTTTCCACAATAACCTTTTAAGAGGAATTTATGAGAAAAAGAAAAAAAAAAAACACTTTTAAGTAGAGGAGTGATCCCTTTTCATATTTTGATTCATCAAAGTTCGTTTTGATGACTGTTATAAATTATTATTTATTTATTGTAAGGCATAATTACAATGACGATTCCACTTTCTTTTCTTTCTTTCTTTTTTTTTTTTTTTATAATAAAGGTTGCATAAAAGCACAAAAAGCCCTCCTGAAAAGGAGGGATCGCCGAAATTACATCAAGTCCAACTTGGCCAAATCCAGAAACTCACTTGGCACAGGGTTAAAATTACAATTATCAAAAACAAAAGAGAAAGGTGCCACAAGCTAAAGTAGACTTTGCTACTGCATCTGCCAATTTGTTGGTTTGTCTTGGTCTCCATGTTAATTTTCAATTGGAATCTTTAAATTGGTTTTGAATTGTGACTATGTTGTACCTGTTATTCCAAGCTCCAGCATTCTTTTCATCAACTATCTCCTTCACTGACGATTCCACTTATATTATAAAAAATTTTGAAATAAAGATATTTTTATTTTATTAAATTAAAAACTGTCATCATGTTTTATTAGTGACATATCTAAAATGTTTGTCACTAATATTTTATTTTTAATGACAATATTTTTAATTTTGTCACTATAATATATTATTAATGACAATTTTAATTTTAATAAAATAAAAATATATTTATTGTAGAAGTATTGATTATATTATATGCTCAGTTTTTTATTGTTAAAATTGATGGTAATCCAAGATTTTTTATTTTTATTTTCTTGTGAATGTTTTTAATGATGGCTGTTATTGGATAAATTATACTGACCTCCCCAAAAGTATGAGTAAACTATTCTATATCTTCCTGTTTAGAAACTATATGTATCTTTTTTTTATGGATTTCGTCCAATAAAGTACATTAGATCTGATATGTGGCAAACGAAAATATTATAATACCCTCAGCATGTTATTTCATTGGAAAATGTGATTTATTATTCAAACCTTTGGGGAAGACACTGTGATTTACCCATAAATATATAAAAACTAAAATACAAATTGAGAATCGTTTGGGTCAATTCTAATTTGGGTTCGGTTAGTTTTTGGGAAAAAAGGATTTGGAGTCTCCCGCCTTACCGCTCAGCTATGTGGCCAAAACAATACCAAATATATGAAAAAAAAAATTCCTTTCATTTTCAATTTGAAAAAGCAAATGTGGACTTTCAGTCACAAAAGCAAAAATTCAAGAAAAAATTTGAATTGAGCGGTAAACAAATTTCCAATCGCACTTTGGGCTTTGCGTGTCTAGGGTTTGGCAACTTCCTCCCTTATCTGCCACCCACCACTCCATTTGAGCCGATGCCAGTGACTCCTACTTTGTCACCTCTTGATGAGAATCTACCTCCTACTTCGTCGGATTCTCTACCACCACCTTCCACCCTTACGCCACCCACGAATCTAGGTTCACCACCTCCACTTATGCGTTTGAACATGCATTTGACCATAGCTGAAGGAAAACATGGAGAGTTTGCTTAAGTTGGTCAAGCTTTCTATACAAAACAGTCCTCTATATGATTTTTGTTTCTCTGTTTTCCAAGTGGCTATACAATAAGAAGGCTAGAAGGCTAGAGAAGGAGTCATCCATAAAAAAATGAGAAAACCATTCAAGCTTTGCTATATCATCGTCATGTTCAAATTTTTTTTTTCCTATTATTTTCTAAAAAATTCAAAAAATTGAATAGAGGAAAATGGGTTTCTGGTCGCGAGAATGGGTGTTCATGCATTCAAATGGGTGTTTGAATGATCAAAAATATCAAAACATGAAATTTTCTTGTTCTTTAATTTTAACGTAGAATTGTTAATGTCAGAGAAGATACCCGTAATTTTTCAAGTCTTAGGAGTAAAATTAAATTTACTCAAACCTCTGTGGAGATCAGTGTAATTTATTCTATTTTTTATGAGAAAAAAATACACATTATTTTGTTGCATGGAAAACATGAAAGACTTAACGACAATTTAATGCTAATGTAATATTTTATCGTAATATAGTAAACAATTAAGGACTGTTTTTTTTTGGTAAAAAGTTTTGCTATTATGCACAAAAGGGCCCAAACAAAGGGGGTTACACATGGTTTCTTCCCATAAGATCTAAAACATAAATGTCAAAAATATCCTTGGAAATATTATCAATGTTAGAGGACGAATACATAAAATTAAAATTATTCTACAGTGTTTTCTTAGCACAAAGGTCCGCAAGCTTATTGGAAAATCTATATATGATTCCAAGCTAGCCCCTAACCTTTGGAAGAAAACACCTTCTTAATACTCAAATAGACTCCCTGGAGGACCACCCTAAGGGTTCAAGCTGGGAGTTGATGTCCTTCACCACATCCATAGCATCCAAAGAGAAACAAAGATTTTTCCATGGCCTACGATCAAAAACGAAGTCACCCACTCGATTGCTTTCAGTTTAGCTTCATACATTGATTGAGCTAAGACCAATTTTGTTAAAGCCATGATAAGAAGCCCTTCATCGTCACGGACCACAAAGGCAAGAGCTGCCTTATCCTTCACCACAATAGCATCATAGTTTATCTTCCACCACCCCCTAGCCAAAAAAGACCAAACCTCCATTTGCTTCTTTTCCACAAAAAACCGTAGGAAATTAAAGGACTCCAGAGAACTCCAACACAAATTGATCAAGCATCCTTCCCATCTATTGAATGCCGGTCTTGCCTTCAAAAAGACTATTGTTTCAGTAATTCCAAAAACAGTACATTAGAGACGCAAAGAAAATTGTAACCAGAGAAAGGGGATGAAGAAATTGTTCAATCATATCAGAAACATTGGCCACCAACCACTCAGTCAACTTCCCTCCCCATCTGCTAGCAAAAGCCAGGGCAATGATACATGGGCATTCCTTAAATAGATGCAATGTGCTTTCCAACTCCCAACAGCAAAGGACATAAGCGGCTTCCTCACCAGTAAGAACTTTGCTCAGTTTCTCTTTAGTAGTTAACACATCAGCCAAAACACGCCAAATGAATAGTTTTAATCGTTCATGCAAGTGAGATTTCCAAAGATCACCCCACATTCTCAGAATATTTCCATTAGTATTGATGTTGAAAGCATATCAACTACTAACCTAGAATATACCACTCCTATTGGCACACCAAACAATCCTATCCTTCTAAAAGGAATTAGGCCATCCCAATTGCTCAATGGCCATAGCCGACTCTTCCTCATAGATTTCCTTTAACAAACTTCTATCCCAATCAGAACCATCTACCAATCTCAGATCAATAACCTTATGCCAAACACTCACATCCACATTATCTTTAATGAAAGGAATTTTGCCCAGCAAGTTAAAAAGCTAGGGGTCCTTCCAAGGATTAATCCTAAGCCTGTTTCCAATTTTGAAACAAGAACTTTTCAAAAGAAAATCCTTAGAACTCAAAAGTCCACGCCAACCCAGAAACGAACCTAATGTTCGTCCAATCTCAAAAAATTGACTTGTTCTTCAAGTATTTAGCTCTCAGCAATTTGCACCAAAGGCTATTGTCATCCGTGGCCATTTTCCAACCAAGTTTAGCAAGCAGAGCAGAGTTTATGTCTCTAAACATACAAAATCCTAAATCCCCCATTCTTTTAGGGCAATATATTTCTTTCCAGCTTTTAAGAGCTAAGTAATTCTTATTCCCCAATTTGGATCCCCACCAAAAACTCCTATCCAAAGAGTCAAGATTATTACAAAAACGTTTTGGAATTCTGAATGTTGACATAAAGTAAGTAGGGATAGCTTGAAGAACATATGTAACGAGGGTAGCTCTTCCAGCTGTAGACAAAAGGTTCTGGTTCCATCCATTAATCCTTTGGCTAATCTTATATTTCATATCTTTAAAATCTTTGGTTCTATTCCGGCTAAGCAGTAGAGAGTTACCCAAATATATCGAGTGCTTCTGCATTTCCTTGTGCCCAAAAATGTCTCTGACAATCTTTTTATCAGTTTTCTGAGTATTTTTTGTAAACAAGATACTGGATTTTTCTGTGTTAGCCTCATGTCCAGACCATCCAAAGTATTTCTCAAGACACTTCTTAACCACCGAAGCTTCTTGCTCATTTGTTCTGCACATAATAAGGAGGTCATCTGTATACATAAGATGGGAAATCATAGGGGCGTTATCAATGATTTTAATACCATGGAGATGGCCCCCTTTTTCTTCACGAACCAACAGTCTAGTAAGGATTTCCGAACACATGATGAATAGAAAATGAGATAAGGGATCTCTTTGTCTTAGACCACGGCTAGGGGAGAAAGACACGTTGATTCCTCCGTTCATAAGTAAAGAGTATTGGATTGATCCCAAACAACTTTTGATGAGTTTTTGAACATTCGCAGAGAAACCCTATGCAGCCAATGTTTTTTCCATGAACCCCCATTCAAGCCTGTCATACGCCTTCTTCAAATCCACCTTAATTAGCATAAGGCCATTCTCACCCTTGTGATTTTCCATTTTGTGAATGACCTCTTGAGCAATGATTGTATTTTCTGCAATCCATCGTCCTTTCACAAAAGCCCCTTAGTTTATGAACACAATTCTCCCCATAAATTTCTTCAATCTCTCCGTAATGATTTTAGAAATGATCTTATAGACGAAGTTACAGAGGCTAATTGGTCTAAAATGGTTGAAGTTTGAGGTGTGTTTTGTTTTAAGGATAAGAATTATAAATGTTTTGTTGATAGTGGGGCACCTTTTTCAGCCTGAAACACTCTTGGTAAATCTCACCACCCGGTCTTTGATCGTATCCCAATAGCTTCGAAAGAAGCATCCTGAAAAGCCATCTGGTCCTTGGCTTTCCAGAGGATGAAGTTTCTCAATGCAGCTTTTAATCTCTTCCTCGGCTGGGATTTCAACCATCACCTTATTCTATTGCTTAGCAACAAACATCTACCTTAGGCCATTTTCAAGGATTTGGGGGTACTCAGATTGATACAATTCTTGGAACTTATCCAAAAAAAGTCACAAATACCTCTACTATCTAGAATCCAATTAAAACCATCCTTAATAGCCAAAACCTTATTTCTTTTGCGGCGAACTGTAATACTCATGTGGAAGAACTTTGAATTCTTATATCCTTCCTTGAGCCAAGTCTCGCGAGATTTTTGGCTAATGATGGATTCTAATCTAGCTCTTTGGGTTCTCAACTCTTCAAGAATATTGTGCCTCCGATTATCCTTCTCATTTATTTCGGAATCAAGACTCTCCAACTCATCTTCTAGACTTTTAATTCTAGTTTGAGTGAATCTAAAATGATTTGTATTCTACCTTCTTAGTGCCCTAGAAGTGTTATAGAGATTCCTGCAGAGTTGATGACATTCGATTCCATCTTTCCAGTCTTCATCCCAAGCTCTCTGAACCACCTATATACTGTTTTTATCCGAAACCCAAGCTTGGACAATTTTGAAAGGATGTTGAATAAAGGGTTCTGAGTCATCTGTCTTTAAAAGAATTGGATATTGGTTTGAGCATTCAGTGCAAAGGTATTCCACATTAGCCTTCGGGAACATAGTAATCCATCCATGGTCAGCTAAGCCTCTGTCAATTCTTTCCTTGGTACAAGCTAACCCCCTTCGGCCATTGCTCTACGTGAACTGAGAACCACCAAATCCCATATCAATTCCTCCATAATCCATAAGAAAAAGATTTTTTTTTCTACATAGGATGCCCACCTTGATTTTCATGTTCAAGTCTCCAATTATCAGCCAAGGTCCTTCAATTTCCCCTGTAAACCTCTCAACGATTTCACAGAATTCTCTTTTCTCCCCCTTAGGGAGTTCCGTGGCAAGCCAATAGACTCCAAGCTTTCTTTACTGTAAAGTCCTTAATAATGCATTTCATAATTCTATATGAGTTCCAGATGCATTCCATATCCACATTATCATTCCACATTAATGCCAGTCCTCTTGTAGATCCATGAGCATCAACAATTGAAAATTAGGGAACCTCAACTTCCTACACAGTCTCTCCATTTTCTAATGGTCACACTTCGTTTCCATTAGAAACAGGCAGTCTGCATTCTTTTTTCTCACTACCCCTTTAAGATAGTTGATTGAGTCAGGGTGACTCAATCCCCTGCAATTCCAAGTAATAAGTTTCAATGGTGATTGGGGGGGGGGGGGGGGGGNGGGGGGGGGGGGGGGGGGGGGGGCATGTGAATGGTCGCCTCCTCGACCACTTGAAAATCCAAATTCCTTCACGTAGGGTAACTATGGTCCCCATGATAGCTATGTTCCCTCCCTATTGAGGTGGATTCCTTGCCCCTTCTTTTAGCCTTTTTATCCATGGCCAACATGTTCTCATTCTTCCTCTTATATTACTCATTTCTTCTCCACCCGCATCTAGGCAAGGTCTCCCATATGGTGTAACAATATAGACCTTGACCGGTGATGAATCTGGTATTTTCTTAGACAGCTTGATGCATTTTGATATGGTTAAAGCCTGAATAAGCATCTATAAAGCTGAAGAGCTCATTGCATGAGGTCGAATCCACAAGCTAATAAATCTATGGTAGTCGAAAACTATCTTTGGTTGCCTTGTTACAGTCAGTGAAATTCACAAACCTCTTCCACTTCCCATTAGCTACCTTTACAAGGTGAAAACTATCTTTGATTTCCTTGTACATATCTTGGTGAAATGTTCTTCTTCTTCTCTTTTCCGAATAAGTTTATAATTTGGATTTACATTGAACTCGTGTACCATCAACCCTGGGTCAGTCTTTGGTATATCTTCATAGGGCCAAACAAAGATATCCATATGTTCCTTTAAGAACTCTGCCAAGGCTTCCTTGAGCTTTATAGAGAGTTGAGCATCAACCTTAGTTGTCATAGCTGGATGGTCTGCACTTATCTAGACATCCATTAGCTCTGCTAAAGGTTCGCCTTAGGGCAACTTTTTCTTGACTTTCACAAGACCTTCTAGAGCTAGCTCCTCGATGGTAGTTGGTCCTATCCTTGTCATTGCCTCTTACATTCCGCATGCTGTTGAGGCCGAACTTATTATTGAATTTAGCTCATTGATGGTGAGATAAAGGCTTTGGGTATTTGTTTCCCCCTTGTCTTAATCTATCGAGCTGTTTTTGGTTTTATCAATAGCACTTGTGGTCATTGTTTTTGTGCTTGGGATAGTTGAGCTTTCAAAAATGAGCTCAGAGCTTAGTACTTTGTTTATCATATGTTTCAAACTTCCCAAATCCTGCATGCTTCACCATTGAGTTCTTTGATAGGCATAAAATATTAATGCTTTTATGCCACTTTTTATATTGAAATTGAACTAGTTTATAATTAATTAATAATGAAAAATACTTAATTAATGTATTTTTCTATTTTCAGTAAAATAAAGACAAATGCTGGAATTATCGTATTTTTGAGCAATCTTTACTGACAAAATCATATCTAGAGCCACACTTAGAATTTTTGTGCGATTCTAGTTGCTATTGATTCCTTATTCATTAGGATTAAATACTAAAAAGTTTAATTGCAAATGGTTTGGCCAATCAGTGCCATTTTAATTTACAAATTCAACAAATTCATAAGTTGCGACAGATTTACACTGTCTTGGAAAAATGAGGATTTGAGTGTCTTCCTAATGTCCAAATTATGCAATAAATATATGCCTGAAAAGATAAGACATAAACCTAACGTTTGCAACAAAAATAATTGGATTCTGAGTTCATTTAGTCACCCAAAGTGTACTTAGAATCTGCCTAACGATCATTGAAGATAAAAAAGGAAAGTTTTATGCTTGCTAGGACTTCCATTATGATTGGATTGCCATGTCACCACATATCAGCCATGTATCCGAATTTGCCACATCACATGACACATGGAAGGTCATATTATTCTAATTATTTTAATTGGAATAATATTTGGGATAAAAGGAAGGGATATTAGTGATTGATTATGATTCCTAAGAAGATAAGGAAAGTAAACACAGACTACTTCATCATTAAAATTTTGCATGGAACAATTGCAGAGGTTCATCCACACTATGAATGATAACAAAAAGGAATAGATTTTTTAATGGGTAAAGATCCCATAAACTGAGCTGCAAAAGAGTTATCCAGGTGAGTAAATGAGCTGATGAATTTGGTTTTGAGCCATGTGAATCACGTGCTGGCTGCTCCATCCAAAGTAAGTTGAAAGGCCTAGCACATTATGGCATCCTAAGCTCCATCTAGCTCCATCCAAGCATGGTTAGCAATGAGGTGGTATAGAGGATCGTGATTCCCATCGTACCTTTCTAAAGTAGAAATATCAAAATCTTGTGGAAGCACAATGTGATATTTTTTCCAAATTGAATGGTGAGATTGTCTGGACTAGCTTCCTAAGAGTTGTTACACGTGCAAAATCCTCCAACAAATAGCTGATATCTTGATGAAGACGCCTCTTGCTTGAAATTAGCTTATGCTCGTATACCTTTAGCTCATCTTACCGTTTTTTTCTTCCTATTTCTTAGCTAGGATAAGTCTTTTAGCAGTAAGAGAAACTCTAAGGTCGTCTCTTGGATGCCCTGCATTTTGTGAAAAACACTCCCCGCTTTTGGATTGTAACCTTACCTCTTGTCTCCCATCCTCGACATGCACAGAGATCTTGCATGGTGCTTCCTCTCCAGTGCACAAAGGTCTCAGAACACTCAACCATGGTTATCAAAGGTGGAATAGAATGTGTGAAGAAACTGCGTCTAGACCTAGCATTGTGTTGTATATCATGTTCGTTTCAAAATTTATTCACTCAAACACAACCCTTTAAGCTTTTCGTGTGAAATATGCAAGCACAAACCTTCAAAATGCATGTTTTTTTTATCATGTTGTGTTAAAATTTGTCAGGTCTAATAGCATCCATGAATCTCGACCAATTCCCAAAACAAAATTGATGATTTTAAGCACAAAGACTAATTGATGTCTACATATAACCAAAACTTCTCATATCTAGAACAACTCAGTACAAGAAGTGCGACGGATGTAGAAAAAACATTATAGATGAATGGAAATCTTGGCAAACATAATAATCAGACTCAAGCATGGATTTACATTTAGGAAACACTATTGTTGTGTCATGCATTTTTCCACATTTGGCGACTGGGCCGCTTCAATGACACAAGCTCTTACATCGGTCATTACTTGTAGCAACGCAAAAATAAAGTCACTTAATAGTGTTTTTGTTCTAGAGCCTGGATATGACCATGATGTTTGTGGCTGACAATCAAACAATAAAGGACCACTTCCAACCCATAGGAGCGGTCTAGGTTGCGGCCATGGAGTATAAACCAGTAATCGAGTATTCTGCCAAATATGCACCAGGTCAGGCCATATCACTGTAAGATGTTGGCACTAGTTTGAACAAAGTTTCACCAGACAAAAAAATAACAATGGCTTTTATGTATCGCCTAATATTCCTGTGAATCCAAAATGGCTGATGGATAGCGATGCCACAAACCTCGTCACCTCAAATTCATCAAACATTAACAAGAAAAGTGACTATTTTGGTTGAGATAAAGTTTTAACATTACCTTTCAAGTTCACGGATAATGGCATTTGGACTAGGACATCCTTTTCCTCTCATTACGAATAAAGGGCTCATTTGGTATATTGTATTGTATTATAATGTATTGAATTGTATTGTAATGTATTATATAATACATCTCATGTGTTTGGTGCAAAATTGTATTAAAATGTATATACAATATAATATTTGATATACTATAGTATTTTATTGGACTATTTTATTAAAATTTAAAAATTTTAAGTTTTAACTAACATTTTAATTTTTAACTTTTATAAAGCTTTTAATTTTAAACTTTTAATTTTTAATATTAAATTTTTTGATACTTATTATTCGTGAGTTCTAAAAATATTTTAAACAAATTAATAGTAGATATAACTTAAATTGTGGGTTTTACTTTTGCTTTCTTATTTTTAAGCTTGGCTAGCAAAAATTGCAGACAAAACAATGAAAATTACAAATATAATATAAAATGACGATAAAAGAATATATGTTTTCAATACTAACAAATTTACCGTTTGGCTAGCGGAAAAATAAAGCATAAAAAAAATTCAAAAATTTGACAGTTGATATGCCCCAAGAAGAAAAAAAAATAAAATAAAAATTTGTATAGAAAAATCTACATGTGCAAAAAAAAATGATGAGGTGTATTATTTAATACAAAGAAATTTTGATGTATTAGTTATACATCATATCTTATATTAAAATGTTAAAATGTATTATATAATACTATACGAAGCTAACACCAAACACAGTATTAATTTTAATTAATATATTTCTATCCAAATAATATATTTCTATCCATAGTACCAAACAAGCCCAAAGTTTCTTCTGATTGTAACTAACCATTTACTGTAAATTCCTCATGATTTTTTTTTTCTTGTTTTTATACGCTCGTCTAGTTAGGAAAAAGTCACTACTACAAAATAGGGTCATAGACGACGGTTAAAATCCGTCGTCTTACGTGTTTAGACGACGGACCCGAAACCGTCGTCTAATTAGGCGTCGTCAATGCTCAAAACAATTCGACGACGGTTAAAAACCGTCGTCTATGTTTAAATATCGACGATGGTTTTTACTATGAACCGTCGTCACTAATAACACAAAGACGAC
>QANX01006398.1:21066-72904 GCA_003254975.1 Ochetophila trinervis | reverse complement strand
ATAAAAGCTTCAGCATTGCATTGAAAAAAAAAACAGATGGTATATACAAGACTAGAAACAAAAAAATATCTAACCTCTATCATTTAACAGATACAATCATGTTGCTTTTTACAAACTTAATTATCCATATTAAACAATATAACATAAGCCACTAACAACTGACAAAAAGACTAGCCAAAATAAAACTAAACACAAAGTATACTTAGTTTACTTATTCCACATGTAACCATGAACACAAAGCTTATCCAAAAACGACTAGATTTGAACTAATTTGGTTTGCACATAATATGTTTCATCTTTAACCTATTTGCTTGCCATTTCAGCAGCCATGTCACCAAAAGTGCCACCTTCAACACTCCTCATTGGCACTTTTGGGGGAAACATTGAGATAAGCTCTCAATGTATCAAATATATTTTTGGGGAGAGGCTAGTGAATATATATGCAAGCTAGTTTTCAGATGAGCAATGCACCAGCTTTACTTCATGATTCCTTTCAACTTCTCTTACAGCGTGATATTTCACATGTATATGCTTAGTTCTCATGTGTTGAATTGGATTTTAAGCAATGGATATGACTGACTTGTTGTCATAATAAATGGTGGTAGCTTCATCTTGCTTCTCATTTAAATCCACCATCAATTTTCTCAACCAAAGGGCTTGATTTTTAGTTGCAGCTAAAGCAATATATTCTGCTTCAGTTGTAGATTGTGCTACAGAACCTTGCTTTTGAAAAGACCATGAAAATGGATCGAAATCAAAGGAGAAGAGATACCCTGAAGTTCTTTTCATATCCTCTTTACTTCCAGCCTAATCACTATCGCTATATCCCTCCAATTTTCTTTCTTTTTGCTTTGAAAACAGATTCCAAAATCTATAGTGCCTTTCACATATTTTAGTATCCTCTTGGCTGCTTGATAGTGAATTTGAGAGAGAGAATGCATAAATCTTGATAGCATACTTATTGAAAAGGTTAAATCTAGCCAAGAAGCACATAGGTATAGGAGACTACCAATCAAGCTCCTATAAACTGATCCTTGGACCTTTTCTACTCCATCTTCCAATTCGAATTGTTGATTTTGCACTATTGGTGTATCTATAGCTTTACAATTCTTCATGTCAAACTTTTTCAGCAACTCCATTGCATATTTCTGCTGCGACAGATAAATACAGCCCTCTATTTGATCAATTTTCATTCCAATAAAATAATTCATTACTCCAAGGTCTAACATGTCAAAGTTTTTTTGCATTTCCAGTTTAAATTCCATTATATCTTCAGAATCTTCACACTAGCAAGTCATCAACATAAAGCGAAACAATGAGTCTTTTTTCACTTGAGCCTGCTTTGTTACCCGTATGTGTCTACTTGCTTTCAAATTCTTTGAGAGTGGCAGAACCCAAGCCAACACTTCACTTTTCCTCAACATGAAGTAGGAACAGGAGATAGTGCATAGCGTGAGACCATACTTCCCCCTAAAGAGCTTATTTAGCCATTTTTTCATTTTCAGTAAAAAATACATCAAGATGCATGAAAAGTCAAAAAAGGAGTTTTTCAAAACGATCTTTCATATCTGGAGCTGCTCTTTTGCGCACAGCATTCTTTTTTACCTCCTAATACAAATCGCAATTCCCAATAATTATGAAAATGGCACTAAATATTTACAAAAAATGCCACTAGACCATTGTCTAGGTGCAATCCATCACACAAGGCAATACATGGACTGGGGCCCTAAAATCTTTAGTCCGAAATGTGTTGGTGGTGCATAGCTATGTTGTGGGTGTGGCACAATATGGTGCCAAGGCATGGGGCAAATGTACATGGGCAGGCACACGAGTTTGGGCAGATGTGGGCGAGCATGTATGCCAAGGCGTGCAGGCTTGTATGTAGGCGATGGAAAATAGATGGGCAAATGTGCACAATTCAGCAAGCATACACGAGTCAGCATAAGCATGCTCGGGGGCTCAAAGGTATGGTGTGCTATCAAGCAGTGCCATGGCTTGTGGGTTGGCTTGGTGTGCGGTTTGTTATTGTTTGGGGCAAACATGCGTGTGATATGTTCATGCAAGGCCACATGGCTGCAGGGTAGCCTAGTGTGCCTTGCATTCCTTATATGTGTTGTTGACTTGGCTCTTGTTTGGGGCTGGTGGTTCTTGGCTGTTTTCCTTTGTTTTGGAAGTAAAACAAACAAAAAAAAGATTGGGGTTAACCCCATAATTTTTCCTTTATTTAGCCATTTTCTCAACTTAAAGTTTCCTTGGTTTTCAAAACTGTAATCTATCAGAAGTGGGTTTCCTCATGTCCCTACAGTTTTTTTTTTTTTTTTTTCAATCTTGAAAGCTTAAATCTAGCTAGAAACAAGTATGTCAGCCTTCCCTCCTTTCGCAAAGCTTTTTAGCCTATTGGGTCTTAATTTATCCAATTGCGAACTCAATTCCTCGAGAAATTCCAGAGCTTCCACAAATCAGTAATGAAATTGGACTCAAGTTACTACAAATCATTGGTTGGTCTCATCACCAGATCATGGCCAAGATCTTATCCATTAACATGTTTAATATATGTGGGATCCAATAAACCACACCATTTCTAAGGTTCTATAATATCAAAATATATATTCCAGATTTGTTAAAGTATATAGCTCAATTTCACTATACAGCTCAAAAGTTCGAACTTATAAGTTGATTGTAATTTATAATAGTATCAGAGCTGCATATCTTTGATTCTAATACCTATTATTGTTATATAATTTTCAAAAGTTAATTTGTCTTCACATGTTGGGCCTTTGTCTATAGGTTTTCTTGTGAGTTTCGTCTTCTCCCTATCTTTTAATCAAGTCTTTCACATGTGAAAGGAGTGTTAAAGTGTTGTGGTTCAATAGGTTTAGCAAGAATCATGAAGGGAAATCCATAACAATCCTTCTATATCCATCCAGATATAATGAAAAAATTAAGCGGGGTAATTATTTGTGCTGTCTTTCAATTGGAGATCAAAGAACTTATGTTGTCATTGGAAATTTTGGACAAAACTGATTCTTTTTCCAGCAAAGTGTTTGTAATGACACCGGGGAATCTGAGACTTATAGAGCCATAAAAGCTGTGTCTAGTTGTGGGGTTTATGTAGTACTAAGATGATCAAGATGAGACAGAAGT
The DNA here is from genome assembly GCA_003254975.1 of Ochetophila trinervis. Taxonomy (NCBI): domain Eukaryota; kingdom Viridiplantae; phylum Streptophyta; class Magnoliopsida; order Rosales; family Rhamnaceae; genus Ochetophila; species Ochetophila trinervis. Next base: position 69,760 of record QANX01006398.1, on the reverse strand, counting down.
CTAACTAATAGCAATTTTTTTTTTAATAACTTTCAATAGTTGCTAATTAAACAATGTGAAAACACAAATTTGTAATTTGCACATATTAATAATATGTTATACCTGTGTTCATGAAGTTTGGCAATATTGTTGTTCTGCTGAAACCATTTTCATTGTCTCTGCAGTACTAATACAAATATAAAAATAATATTGATAGCATATATTGGAATCAAAAAATACATTTTAATTACAAAGTTTCATACATCCATATATCAAGATCTTCCTCTTTGCGTTGTTTTTCTTAATGGGCAGAGATGAATCTCATCTGATTTAAGGAATTGTTGAAGCTGTAATGAGCAGAGTAAATTGTACACCTCGACATGTTGCCAAATATCCAGTTGGAATTGAAGACCGCTTATGGGAATTGGAACCCCTAATAGATGTTGGAACTGGGAAGAATAATGTGAAACACAGAAGATCTACGGCATTGGGGGTGTAGGTAAGACCACAATTGCCAAAGCTTTATTCAATAAATTTGCTGATGAATTTGAAGGTTCCAGCTTCCTTGCAAATGTAAGAGGAACATTAAACCAGCATCTTGGTTTTGTTCAACTACAAGAAACACTTTTGTTCGACATTATTGGGAATAACAATTTGAAAGAAGGCAATATTCATAGAGATATCAATATCATATGGGGAAGGCCTCGATGCAAAAGAGTACTTGTAGTTCTTGATGATGTTGATGAACTAGATCAGCTGGAGACATTAGCAGGAGGGCATGTGTGGTTTGGCTTAGGAAGTAGAATCATCATAACTAGTAGAAATAAACACTTGCTAACCATTCATGGAGCTAATGAAATATATGAGGCAGGGTATTGATCATTTCAGAGCTATTTTAACTTTTTTACTCGAATGCTTTCAAGTGGGAGAAACCAGTAGAAGATTACCTTCCGCTTTCAGATCATATTGTATGATATGCTAGTGGCCTTCCACTAGCTCTTGAAGTATTGGGCTTCTTCCTGTGTGGTAGAACAGAACATCAATGGCAAAATGCAATTGCACAATCTGGAAAAGAAACCCAATAAAAAGACGTATCAGATACTACAATAAGTTATGATGCTTTACAGGATGATGAGAAAGCTCTTTTCCTTGATATTGCATGTTTCTTTGCTGGAGAGGAAGTAAAGCGTGCTATCAAAGTACTTGGAAGTTGGAAATTGTAATCTTTGTCCAATCATCGGAATTGAAGGTCTTACTAATTTGTCTCTCGTAAATGTAGAGGGTAATAAGCTAAGAATGCATAACTGGATAGAAGAAGTGGGAAAGGAAATTGTCCGTCAAGAATCTCCTCAAGCTGGCAAATGCAGTAGATTATGGTCTGCAGATTATGTTTTCCACGATTCCTCAGAAAACACAGTAAGAATCATCTACAAGCTCCTCGTAGTTATAACTTCTAAGAGGATTTCGTTTACATACTGTGCTTTTCATAAGATAATCAGAATATGTTTACTCTAAAATATGATAAGCTAGCAATGCATTTAAAAATGCAAAATAATTTTATATTACTAGACATTGTGTAGGAAAAATATAAATAATAACATGGGCCTGCAAAATATTAGTAGCAGAATTTGGATTATCAGTATATTTTGGCAGTAATTCCACTATAATCGAATCAAGAAAAGCATCTCCAATCATGTTTTTCCCTCATTCCTAATAAAGTATAAACTGCAATCCCAGCAAGGGACTCAATGTCACAGAGAACATAAATAAAAAAGAATAAAAAATAAAATTGGAATTGCACACATGTCCTAGTCATTACATAACCAATATATTTTTGTTCTGGTTGTTCTGCATGTATGGCTAAGCTAGACATTTGCAAATATTTCTGTCAAGTATAAAACAATGAAAGGATGAAGAAATCAAAGGAAAGCCACTTGTAGAACTAAAAGAGTATCAAGTCAGCTCTCATCAATCACGAGTGAGATAAAATTTCCACCAAATCTAGGCCCTACTTAGAGTAAAAGACAGCTTCATACCCCGCCTAGAGTGGAAGTACATTACTAACCATTTTATTTATTAGGTGACTGAAATTATATATCTAGAGAAGCAGACCTCTAGAAATCCACGAAACATGTTAGACCGAAAGTTACTTCAACTGCTATCCAACTTTGAAAAACACACAAATACACTAATTTAATACTTGACTAATATAAAAATGGGTCCCAAACAAAAGAACCAAGATAAGGTCAGAGTGGATTGACAATTTCCTCAATGGTGAATTAAAAACACTGCATTTCACCAACAATCTAAAATGACCAGCTTCTATCTTTATAAGAACATATCCTGTCCAAAACCTACATGGATTTTCAATATAACATGAATAAATTTCACAAATGTGCAGATGTCTATGTTTATCCACAGAGAGAGAGAGAGAGTACCTTCAACCAGGCTTGAGTGTTGTTTAACAGATTTGGAAGATTCCATTTATTAATTGGAGTTGGAAGCTGATATTGAAAAGCCAGAGAGCGCATAGTAACCAATGCAAACTGTAATAACCAATTAATACTCAAAAGTCTCAACATAAGAGAAGAAAGGAAGAAAATCCCAGATGGAATAGATAAAAGGGGAAAGAACAGAAATCAATTACATGGGTGAGAGAGTAGTTAGAAGGAGCCATGGTTGAGATGGGTCGCCCAGCAAGGAGGGGTGTAGGGCTTCTTGGTGAGACAATCCAACCCCACTGTCTTTGTTGGTGTTGGTGTTGACCTTTGTGAGAAGACATTGTGATAGAGAATAGAGAAAACAAAAAAAGTCACGGAACAATTTGTCAGAGAAAATTTTGGAAAAATATAAAATCAAATTCTATTCAATACATTAACCATTTGTACAGTAATGGATATTTATTATTTATACACTCATAAGATACACACTATGGAACCTTCTCTCAAACTACCTCACCCTTTTCTCACTTCTTATTAAAACAATCAACAGTACATAATACATGTATATTTAATGTTGTTTAGATATTTTAAAATAGGACAACATGTGGATTAACAATATATAATGTTAAAAGTGCTCAGGTAATACATAAATTCAACACTACCTCCATTTAAGTAAAACCATGCATCACTATACATATACTACTCTATGTCTGTTGATGTACATATGTATATCTGTGACAGCTACAGAATGCAAGAAAACAGCCTTCCCAATGGGCAGCAATGGTTCCTATAATTAATGTAGTCCGCATATTCATTGTTCACGGTTGAGTTTCATTAACCTCCAACCTAAACCAAGCTGCCTGGATCACATCCCTGTTCTAATTTACTTGACTATATTCCATTTTGTGTGCGGAAATCCTTTCATACACCCCAAAACTGAAAATTGAGGGATAGTTGTACATCCTCATGGAATTTCTATTCATCAATTGTATTTCTCTGTACATCTCTCATTGAACAATATTATAATCTCTATGCTCTAACTCCAGCTATTTATTTTGTCTGTTATTAAGGTGAGAGTTTCACCCAACGGCTTAGCCATATCTCTGCTAATGAGGGTAGAGGATAAATATCATATCAATTTAAGCCACAAAATTTGATTGAGCTTTAAACTAAACATCAATTAGAGACATCCATATAGATCATTTTTGGAGTTTTCCATGAATTTCTCGCATCAACAACTTGGAGCTGTCAACAATGCGCTTGCTATCATAAACTATGTAACTGCATAACTCATGCTTAGCCGATGGCCTGAGCGAACTTAATTCAGTAAGGGGATTCATGATCTCTGATTTACGACACAACTCCTTTGCAGGATGGACATGCTTCCACCAGAAATCAGAGAGTGCCATTTTCAGCACATTCCAGTAATTTGCATCTCGATACATCCTGAATAAGCTGCTTCCTTTAGGAGTCCAAACATAGAATTCCAACCAATCCCTGTCCAATATTTCCATCAAACCCTGAGCCTGTGGAACATAGTAAATAGGGATCCGTGACCAAGGGAAAGCATTCGCCATATCTCCTCTGAAGAATGGACACTTAATCTCCAGCACTCCACCTGAAGGCAATACATAAACTTCGTTGTCCACAGGGAATCCATTAACTATCCCATCTGGTGAAGCTCCAAGCCAATTATCTACAGGGTTCTTACTAGCATTACAATAGACCTGAAACTCCGGAAACAAAACAGTATTTCCAGTTATAAGCTTGTATCTTTCAAGTGCTTCTTCTTCTTTTATATTGCTCCAAAAGGTAGGTATGTTACCAGAAAATGTCTCAATTGCCCCAATCTTCTCCAACCAGAGCTGGACTCTTCTGCCACGCCGAAATCCAATAGCTGCAGAAAAAGTGCTTGCTGTAAGTCTATGCTGTCTCTGTTGTTGCCAATTCTTGAACCAGTGCTGAAAGCTTTTCGATTTAAGAACATGGGAAGTATCGGCAGACTGAAAATCGGTACGAAGCTTCTCAGAGTCTGGTTTTGAAATATTTTGGTTGCAGCAGTTCCTTCTCACAAGCAAACCTAGAATAAAGCTATTTACACACTTGTGATATGACAGCCGAACAAAAAAGGGGACCAAGCAATAAGCAACTTCTTCACTGCCCCGGTAAAAACAAAACATTAGTCGGATCAAATAGAAAAAAGCCAACACTTTGACAAACACAAATACACCAACTGATAAGTAACACAATGTATCTGTATGCTCCTGCAATAGTACGCACACACGCTCACAATAACATGGTCGTGCACATCAGATTACACGGAATATATTACCCGATTACACGTAAACCATGGGATACAGACCAAATATTGTATCCGTATAGATATTGATGCAAAAACTAATTTAATTCAAGTTTTTTAGGGAAAATATATACATATATTTATCTTAACAAATGAAATTACAATTCAAAACGTCAGCAACATTGATCATATATTCGAAGAAAGAAAGAGTGCTCTGCATAAACAGTGGAAAAAGGGCTAACCGGACATTTAGTCTGTGAGGAGGGCTCCGATGCACAGAGACTACTCCCATGAAGCTTCTTGTTTGTGAATTCTTCAGATACTCTGTCTGATGCAAAAGATTAGTGCCCAAAGCATCCAACCCCAGTTTAAACATCATGAAAATAAATAATAAATAAAACTGGAATAAATATAAGGCAGCGATGCGATAGGTGGAAAGAGAGTGATGAGAAAGAAAAGGGAATCGAAGAGAAAGGCCAAAGGTGGAGTATTTCTGGATTTGATTTGGGCAGACTCACTCGTCTTCTTCTTCTTCTTCTTCTTCTTCTTCTTCATATGAATATGATATAGGGTTTAAGAAATGTTTAAGAAATGGCGGGGGTTTTAGACCACACGCCGCTTCTCCGATACGTGTCTATAATCGTGTATTGTATGAGGTCCCTAACAAAAAAAAAATTAATAATAAAGAAAAGAAATTATATTAATTTTATTCTATAAATTAATATATACTCAAGTCCTTCAGACACCAAAATGTCCAACAAAATTAAATTACTTCTATGAAATGTTACATAATGACTATGTTGTTTTGTGCCCCCGCAGCTCAACTCTCGAACCTAATCTACTGATGTAAAGGTTGAATATATTTTTTACTATTAAAGCTAACCCCTTGATATTTTATACAATTTAAATATTAATAATTAAAATTTTAAATATATTATCAAATAAAAATTAATTAAATATTAATATATTATTTGCTAAATAAATTTGATGTATCTTTTGATAACATCAGCATTATTGTTACTAGATTTTGGTTGATAGGCCTGCGACAAAATTCACAATGAGAATTTATACTTTGTTTTGTTATGGTAATTGATTTTAGGGAATATTCATTTAGACTCCTCAATTTTGTCTTAATAGCATTCAGAGTACCCTTTTGAAAAACCATTGTTTGCAGTTTTTAGGATTTAATTTTAACAATTAAAAATTGTATTTTTGTATTATTGTTCAACAATAAAAAACTGATTTTTAATCCCTTTTAGATTTCTAACTATTAACGAGCTGATAAAAATTGACTGTTTTGATAAATATAGAAAACTAAAAAGGAGGTTAAGAACAATTTTTCAAAACTGTGTATTTACATAGAGTTATGGCAAAACTAAAAAAGTGTAAATAAAATTTGATCAAGCTTTATATCGTTTTGCTATAATGTTTTCGTTTATTTATTACATATAAATTCACACATCTAAAAAAAAAAATAATTGATGAAATGATACGTGTTAAGATTTAATTGATTGATAAGTGAATAAAAAAATAAACTAATTAAATACACTTAAAGATGTAGTTTAGTGGGAAGACCAGCTGAATCTTCACATCTACGAGTACGGAAGTTGAAGTTCGATTTTTATTAGCCTCATTTGAACTCAAATACTATTCTTCGCTGCTATCACACGAGAGAGAATTTCCAGTGATATAAGCTCACAGTGTAGACTGTCACTAGGTTGAAAAGACGCATATGTTTGACCTACTTATTAGATAACTTTTAGGCCTATGACCCCATTACAGATAGATCTTTTTTTTATTAAAATAAATTAATTAAATATTAATACATCATCTACTACAGCATTTACTAAATAAATTTAATCAATATTTTAGTAAGTTTATAGCATTGTTACAAAATACAGTAATACTATAATTACCAATATATTGACCTTGAAACTCTCATTCAACAATATTACAATCTCTAAAACTCTCATTCAACAATATTACAATCTCTATGCTCTTAACTCCACCTATTTATTTTGTCTGCTATCAGGGTGAAAGTTTCACCCAAGTCCAACCGCTGAGAAAGCCATATCTCTGCCACTTGGCGTAGAGGACAAACATCAAATCAATTTAAGCCACAAAATTCAGCTGGGCTTTAAGCTAAACATCAATTGGAGATCATCCATACAGATCAGTGTTGCAGTTTTCCGTCAACTTCTCTCACCAACAACTCAGAGCTCTCCGCAATGCGCTTGCTATCATAAATTATGTCACTGCATAACTCATGCTCAGCTGCTGGCTCGAGCAACCTTAATTCAGTAACGGCAATGGTATTCTTCATGATATCTGATTTACGAAGCAACTCTTTTGCAGGTTGAACATGGTTCCACCAGAAATCAGAGAGTGCCTTTTTCAGACCATTCCAGTATATTGCATCTCGATGCATCCTGAACAAGCTGCTTCCTTTAGGAGTCCAAACATAGAAATCCAGCCAATCCATGTCCAATATTTCCATCAAACCCTGAGCCTGTGGAACATAGTAAACAGGTATTCGTGACCAAGGCAAAGCACTGGCCATATCTTCTCTGAATAATGGACACTTAATCTCCAGCACGCCTCTCGAAGGCAATGCACGAACTTCCTTGCCGTCTTCATAAACTATCCCATCTGGTGAAGCTCCAAGCCAATCATCATCTACAGGGTTCTTATTGTTATTATTATTATTAGCATTAGTACCATACACCTGAAACTCCGGAAACAAAATAGTATTTCCAGTTATCAGCTTGTATCTTTCAAGTGCTGTTTTTTCTTTTATATTGCTCCAAGTGTTTGGCATCTCTTTGTTAACAGAAAATGTCTTAATTGCCCCAATCTTCTCCAACCAGAGATGGACTCTTCTGCCACTCCGAAATCCAACAGCTGCAGCAAAAGTGCTTGCTGTAAGTATATGCTGTCTCTGATGCTGCCAATTCTTGAACCAGTGCTGAAGACCTTTCGATTTAAGAACATGGGAAGAAGTATCGGCAGACTGAAAATGGATACAAAGCTTCCCGGAATCTGGTTTTGAAATGTTTTGGTTGCAGTAGTTCCTTCTTAACCAACCATCTGTCACAAGCGAACATAGAATAGAGCTATTTACACACTTGTTATATGACAGCCCAACAAAGGGAATCAAGCAATTATCAACTTCTTCACAAAACATTAGCCTGACCAAATAGAAAAAAGGCCAACAATTGACAAACACGAAACACAAATTGATAAGTAACACAAAGTATCTGTTGAGTCCTGCTATAGATTACATGTAATTTCACAGAATATATTACCTGATTAATCACAAGTGAACTTTGGGATATAGACACCATATATGCTAACTTTAGCAAAATTATGTATCCGTACAGGTATAGATGCAAAAGCTAATTATTGACAATTTAATTCATTTATTTAGAAAAAAATAATATATATATATATATATCAATGAAATTACAATTAAAAATATTAGCAACATTGGTCATATCTTTGCATAAACAGTGGAAGAAGGGGCTAACCGGACATTTAGCCTGTGCGGAGGGCTTCGATGCATAGAGACCACTCCCATTAAGCTTCTTGTTTGAACGATTCAAATACTCTGTCTGATGAAAAAGATCAGTGCCCAAAGCATCTAACCCAAACTTCAACAGCATGAAAAATAATTAAAAAAATTATAAATAAATAAATGGAAGAAATATACGGCAGCGATGCGATAGGTGGAAAGAGAGTGAGGAAGACAAAGGGAATCGAAGAGAATGGTCAAAGATGGAGGATTTCTGGAATTGATTTGGGCAGACTCAGAGTCGTCGTCTTCGTCTTCGTCTTCTTTCTTCTTCCTATTCATATATGATAAATACGTAGGGTTTAAGGAATGGCGGGGATTTTAGACCACTTGCCACTTCTCCAACACGTGTGTAATCGTGTATTGAAACGGCGGGGTTTTGGGCCACATGCCACTTATCCGATACGTGTATAATCTTGTATTCAATCTTTAAGGTCCCCGACATAATAAAGAAACAAACACACTATATCATTTCTTTTTATTTTATTTTATCGACAAAATTAAATTACTTCTATGAAAAGTTACATAATGAATATTNAAGTTATTTTATCGACAAAAGTTATTTTATCTACAAATTAAATAATAAAGCATATTATTTCTATAGCTAATTTAATTTTTTTATATTAATTTATTTTAGATAATTTTTATTCATATGGTCTCTATTATTCAAAATGCATAAAATATATGGGCACAAATACAATTAGGACTTTACACGAGTACGACATATACCTAATATAAATATGGCACAAACACATATATGCTTAAGCCCATAATACAGTATAAATATTAAATAAACTAGCACAAAACATTACACAAAAAATAAATAAGTTAACATAAACATAACACGCAAACAAATAAACCAAATTTTAGATGAGTACACGACACGTACCTACTTTACACATCTTCTAAAGTATCATCTATTTCTTATCAACGTCAAAGAAATTACCTTTACAAAATATCTGTATTATATATTATATATAAAAGCTTTGAAAGGTCATTTTATATACTGCATTATCCATGGCTAACTCACCTGGCTGTGCTTCTCTTTCCAGTGCTAGTGGAACTCAATATGATGTTTTCTTGAGTTTCAAAGGCTCAGATACCCGCAGCAATTTCAAAGGCCATCTTCACAAAGCCTTGGTGCAGAAGGGAATTCGGACTTTCGTCGATGATGAGCTGAGCAGGGGAAAAGAAATTTCTGATTCACTTATCACAGCAATTAAACAATCAAAAATCTCCATCATTATCTTCTCCAAAAACTATGCATCTTCATCATGGTGTTTGGATGAACTGGTCGAGATCCTCAACTGTCGGGAATCATTTGGACAATTGGTTTGGCCAGTCTTCTTCAATGTGGATCCTTCCGAGGTAAGAAATCACACAGACAGTTTTGGAATAGCTTTAGCTGAATATGAAGTAAGTTGGGAGGTTGAGAACAAGAAAAAGCTTCCAAACTGGAAGGTTGCTTTGACCAAAGCTTCTAATTTATGTGGGTGGCACTTATCCAAAGGGTATGCACATTTACTTATATTATTCTCAAACACTTTCACCACTTGAAATTTTATACATTTAACTACTAGTTGTCATTTCTTAGCCACATGAATTTTAATCACAGACCTTTTATTTTGTACATAATACTTTAGTTACAAGATCTTAATTTTATACTTCTTGTCACATAGTTACATGTTCTTTGCTATGATAATTACTCATATATAAACCCTTTCATTCAATGGTATTGTTCTTGATGGGCAGAGAAGATGAATCTCAGCTGATCCAAAAAATTATTGAAGCTGCATTGAGCAAACTGAATCGTAAACCTCTACATGTTGCCAAATACCCAGTTGGAATTGAAGAACATTTACAGAAATTGGGTCGATTAATAGATGTTGGTAAGAAAGATGTGCGAGTCATAGGTATCTATGGAATTGGTGGTATAGGTAAGACCACTATTGCAAAAGCTATTTTCAATAAATTTGCAGATGAATTTGAAGGTTCCAGCTTCCTTGCAAATGTCAGAGAAACATCAAAGCAACATCTTGGATTTGTGCAACTGCAAGAAATACTTCTATTTGATATACTAGGGGATAGAGATTTGAAGATTTGCAATATTCATAGAGGTATCAACATCACAAGGGATAGGCTTCGTCACAAAAGAGTACTTCTAATTCTTGACGATGTTGATCAACTAGATCAGTTGGAGACAATAGCTGCAGGGCATGAGTGGTTTGGCCCAGGTAGTAGAATCATCATTACTACTAGAAACAAACACTTGCTAGCCACTCATGGAGCTAATGAAAAATATGAGGTCCAGGGTTTGAATCATCAGGTAGCTCTTGAACTTTTCAGTTGGAATGCTTTTAAAAACATTGAACCTGTAGAAGATTATCTTATGCTCTCAAGTCTTGTTGTAGAGTATGCTAGTGGCCTTCCATTAGCTCTTGAAGTATTGGGTTCCTTCCTGTGCTGTAGGACAAAACATCAATGGCAAAGTGCCATATATAACTTAGAAAAGAAACCAGAGAAGAAGTTATATGAAATACTTAAAATAAGTTTTGATGCTTTACAAGATGATGAGAAGTCTATTTTCTTGGATATTGCGTGTTTCTTTGTTGGAGAGGACGAAGATTATGTTATCAAATTACTTGGGAGTAGTAATTTTTGCCCAATCATTGGAATTGGAGTTCTCACTGATATGTCACTTGTAAAGATAGAGTCCAACAAGCTGAGAATGCATCACTTGGTACAAGAAATGGGAAAGGAAATTGTCCGCCAAGAATCCCCTGAAGTTGGCAGACGCAGTAGATTATGGTCTGCAGATGATGTTTTCCATGTACTTTCAGAAAATACTGTAAGAATCATCTACGATCTCCTTGAAATAACTTCTTTATGATTTTGTTTATATTTGGTTCCTTTGATGCAAAGTTAATTAGATCACATTTTATTCTTTAATTCCTAACATATCAAGTTCTCTCCTCTGAACAAATTAGGGAACCATTAGGATTGAAGGTATTATGCTGAAGTTGCTTGAACAGAGAACTCTATACTTGAATGAGAAATCATTCAAGAAAATGAAAAGGCTTCGCTTGCTTATATTTGATAATGTAGTCCTTTCAACAACAATTAAATGTCTTCCTAATGATTTAAGGTTTATTGAGTTTCCTGGATACCAATTTCCCACTTTCCCCTTCAATTCTGGTCCGAAGCAACTTGTCATACTAAGCATGCCTCATAGCTATATCCATGAATTGGGAAAAGGATTCAAGGTACAACTTATTTTGTTAGTTAACAATAATTTCATTGTTGTGTTCTTGATAGCCAATTTACATATATACTTCTTTGTTTGCAGAATTTTGACAAATTGAAAGTTGTGAATCTAAGTTACTCTAAATTCTTAAGAAAAATTCCTGATCTATCAACTGCCCCACATCTTGAGAAATTGTTTCTTAGCCATTGTACAAATTTAGTTGAGATTCATGAGTCTGCTGGATATCTCAAAGGGCTAGTTACTTTGGAACTTCAATCCTGCAGCACCCTTAGTAGTTTTCCAAGGAATTTGGTGTCTAAATCTTTTACAACAATGAATTTTCGTGGCTGCTCAAAGTTCGAGAATTTTCCCAATATTGTTCATAAGATGCAACACTTGGGCTGTCTAGATTTATCTGGGACTGCCATAAAAGAATTGCCTTCCTCAATCGAGCTTTTGGTCGGGATTAAAGAGTTAAACTTATCCTCTTGTGTTGAGCTTATGTTCATTCCAACTAACATTTATAAACTATTGAATCTTGAACAACTTCTTCTTAGTGGTTGCTCAAAACTCTCCAAGTTTCCAAAGAATATCCCATTCTCAAAGCCTAATGAACTCTTACATAGTCCAAAGCTCTTTCCTCTTCTCATTCAAGACTTTAGCAGTTTCAAATTTCCCATTTTAAAGTACCTTGATCTTCAGAACTGTAATCTGTCAGAAGTAGATTTCCTCAAGGTTCCACACAGTTTTCCCATGCTTGAAAACTTAAATTTAGCTGGAAACAAGTTTGTCAGCCTTCCCTCCTTTCGCAAGCTTTTTAGCCTTGCAGATCTTAATTTATCCAATTGCAAACTGCTTCGGGAAATTCCAGAGCTTCCACAGTATGTGTCAAAACTAGATGCAAGTGACTGCAAGTCACTGGATGAAACTTGTCACCAAATCATGGCCAAGATCATATCAAATAATATGGTCAATTTCACATCCAATAAGCTGCAACATTTCGCAAGGTACTCTGAAATCGAAGTCATAATTTCAGGAGATAATGTTCCAGATTGGTTTAGCAATAAGCATGAAGGGAATTCCATATCCATCCTTCTATATCCTGATATACTGAAGAACTTGAATGGGGTCATTATTTGTGCTGTATTTCAATTGGAGAGTATAGAACTTGTGTTGTCATTTGAAATTTTGAGAGGTGATTTTCTTCATACAAGGATTCTTGAAAGAAAAGTCCTAATAAAACCAGGGAATATGGGACTTTTTTATCTCCCTGCAAGTCTTATTTTCCAGTTGTGTTCTCCATTGGATATTAGCAAATGCAGGGTTTCGTTTTCTGACTCGAAGAGATCCACAAAAGTTGTCTCTAGGTGTGGGGTTTATGTACTACAAGATGATCAAGATGGGACCGGAATTCATGAAGGACTATCAAACTCTTCATTATGGAGAAAATATGTGGTTGATATGGGACCCATTTATAAAGCACCTCGTTCTTCTGATTATCATTTAATCACGGCTGGGCCTGGTTTTAACAACTGGACACGAATTAAGAGATGCATTGCTGATTTTTATTATCAAGACCCCCAAAAGAGATGCTTTGCTGATTTTACTTATCAAGACCCCCAAACCATGTGGAGTTTACGTCCGAAGAAAATGTGCGCGTTCGATATTTGACAAAGATGGAAGTAGAGGTGGGCAAAAACCAAATCAAACTGTGAAACCGAACTAAACTGTTGCTTTTGGTTCGGTTTATAGAACAAAACGGTTTGGATTGGTTTAGTATATAACCAAACCGCAACTAACGGTTTGGTTTGCGGTTTGGATAGTTTTTAGACCAAACCAATCCAAACCGCACTTTAATATATAATATATTTATAATATTTTTTATTATTAATATTATTAATTTAATAGATATCACTGATAGTTTTACTTTTAATTTTAATATATATATATATATATTTTTTTATCAATGTTTGAATTGTGAAATGTAATATTTTGTTTGGGATGTTTGGGATATTTGATATATTTTATGTTTTTCTTTTTATGTTTGGGATGTTTACAATTTTCATTTTGAACTGTAATATTTTGTTTGGGATGTTTGATGAATTTTATGTTTTTCTTCTTATGATTGGTATGTTTACAATTTTCTTTTGGACTATAAAATTAAATATCTCAGTCCAAACCGCTAAACCAAACCGCACCAAACCGTTCTTGAACGGTTTGGTTTGAATGGTTCCAACGGTTTGGTTTGGTTTGTCATTAACCTAAACCGCAAACTACGGTTTGATCTGAATTTTTATAAAAATCCAAACCAAACCAGACCGTGCCCACCCCTAGATGGAAGAACAGTTTTCTTCTTTTAATGTCTTCAAATTAGTTTTAGACAATGTGAAGTAGTTGTTTCTTTTTTTCTTTTTCTTTTTTCCTTATAGCTATTGAAATTCTCTTGGAAACATGAATTGCAGTCTAATTGAGAGAATCCATAAATTGTAATAGAAATCCTTATTTCAGAACTACCAAATTCATGTATAAACTTAAAGAAATTATGTTAAGAATAAAAAATATAAATATGAACATACAATTTTGTCAAAAAGACACTAAATCTTTTGTGGATGGAAAGTTATCAACATTTAATATATTGGTTGGGTTCATGTACTAAATAGGTATAAATATCACCCTACCCCAGATCAGCTTGATGCCTTGGCAGCCAACTCAAAGAACCATTCAAGTCGTGGACAATTCTAGGTCTAGGATTACTAGGAGCACGACCATTTGATCTCCGAGTAAACTAACCCTTTGGCTCGGGCTCAAAGTTAGCTCGAGATTATAACATTGGCAACTGTCAACGAGTGATATCAGCATCAAAATCAAATTCAAAAAGATACCAACAACACGATCTATTAATAACAAACAATATAAAGAACAAACAGCCAAATTAAGAGGCTGAAAATGCTTAACTTAATAGAATAAGCGGGTAAGAAAATTGTCTGCCAGGAATCCTCTGAAGCTGAAAAACATGGTTGATGATGTTTTTCACATTTTCTCAGAAAACATTGTAAGACTCATCCACAAGCTCCTTTGCAATAACTTCTAATTTTTTGTTAACATGATTTTGTTTCATATTGTGCTTTTGATATGACAATTAGGCTATGTTTTACTATCCTCTGAACTATTTAGGGAACAAATTTGATTGAAGAGCATTTTGCTAAAGTTGCCTGAACAGAGAACTCTATACGTGAATGCTAAATCATTCAAACAAATTCAAACAAACAGAAAGGTTTTCTCCACTTCTATTTATGGTAAATAATCTACTGATCTTTGTCTTAGGAGGATATACATGAACTTTGGAAATTCAAAAACTGGACCAAAGTCAACAATATTGTAGCCAATGCAAACTGAGCCTCACAGTGAGGCAACCTATGTATAGGGGACACACATCTCTCACACTTTTTTTTTTTTTTTTCAGATATACTAATAATTATAAAATGGGGATTTTAAGACATGGATTTGATCCAACTCAAGATCTTGGTATTAAACATAAGATGGTTATTGTTTGTCCATATTGTGCATTTTGCTAGCTAGTTTATGTACTGAGCTTGAAAATGGACACTTATTTTTCTTCTAAGCTGAAGCTTATGTACTGAAACTGAACCAAAACAGAAATTTAAAAGGGGAACTAAAATTTTTGTAATTCCAAAAATATAAAGTTGAAAAAAAGAAACTATGTTGAGAATGAAAAATATAGATAGGAACATATAATTTTGCATAAGACCTTAATTTTTTTTTTTGATGGCATATTATCAATATTTAATGCATTGGTTGAGTCCATGTGCTAGTCTTCACCTTTCAGCCAATAATTGACAACATGAAAAAGAAAATGGCTATCTTCCAAATGCTATATGTGTATCTTCAGGAAATTGAAGTTAAAGTACCTATGGCAAATATCCATTTAAAATTTAATTTTTCAGTTTCATTGAAGAATGCCCATTAATAATTTTAAAACAATCATACAAATTGTTTTTAAGGAAAAAAAAAATGAAAAAATATTAGTATTTTTGAATTTTATGGGCTGGCGTCTTTATTGGGCTTCACACATGGGCCAGCCACTGAAAATTGTCAAGTCCAGTTTAAATTTTCTTTTTAAATAAAGAATTTTCTTTTTGGGATAAAAATGAAGAAATATTAAGAAGAGAACATTTAAGAAGGCGGGAATTTCGCATGCAAAAATAAAAAATAAAAAACCAAATAGGATGGAAGGCCTGTAGTATTTGCTGCTCTTTCGGCTTATTTTCATTCGTCGTGGTGCCATCTTCAGCAATGAAATTCAATGACAGTCTTTATCATAAAATAAAATAAAAATATATAGATTTTATATAAATATTATTATATATTATATTCGATAATATACATACAACGAGCATAATTTTATTTTTTTTGTTGCTAATTTTGGACCCATGTGCGAGACTTCACCTTTGGTCAAACTCAAAAATAGAAATCGCCTTTAACCTTTGCCTTCTTCACCTTGCGAGCTTGAAAAAGAAAAGAGGCATAAAAGCTGTTTAACAAAAGCTGAGTAAAAACTCATAGTCAGTTGCTTTATGAATATGGATCGCGAGCTTCCCTCTGGTACATCTTCTTCTTCTTCTTCCATTAATGCCCAAAAAACGGAATATGATGTTTTCTTGAGTTTCAGAGGCATAGATACACGCAAAAATTTCACTGGCCATCTTTATAAAGCTTTGCGTCTTAGGGGAGTTGAAACTTTCATTGACAATGAGCTCAAGAGGGGAGAAGAGATTTCTCCTTCACTTACCACAGCAATTGCAGAATCGAAGATCTCCATCATCGTCTTCTCCAAAAACTATGCATCTTCTCCATGGTGTCTGGATGAACTGGTGGAGATCCTTGAGTGTGGAGATTCACTTGGACGAGAGGTCTGGCCTGTGTTTTATGATGTTGACCCTTCTCAAGTGAGAAATCACACTGGTAATTTTGGAAAAGCATTAGCTAGGTATGAAGAAAGTTTGAATATGAAGAAGAAGGAAAAGCTTCCCAAATGGAAGGTTGCTTTGACCAAAGCTTCCAATCTATCTGGATGGGATTTAACCAATGGGTATGTACATCTTTTCCTTGTATTAATTTTTAATAACTTTTTTTTTTTTTTTTTTTTTTTTTTTTCCATCTTATGATATATGATATATCCATATGCCAAGTATTCCTCCTCTCAGTGGTATAGAATTTTCTTACTGAGCAGAGATGAATCTCAACTGATCCAAACAATTGTTGAAGCCACATTGAGCAAATTGAACCGTACATCCCTACACGTTGCCAAGCACCCAGTTGGAATTGAAGTCCGTTTACAGGAAGTGTATCCAATAATAGGTGTTGGAGAGTACAATGTGAGAATCATAGGAATCTATGGGATTGGTGGCATAGGAAAGACCACATTAGCTAAAGCCCTTTTCAATACATGTTTTAACAAATTTGAAAGTTCTAGTTTCCTTGCAGATGTTAGAGAAACCTCAGAGAAACATGGTCTGCTTCAGTTGCAAGAAACCCTTCTTTTTGACATGTTAGGGGAAAAGAATGTGAAGGTTGGCAATGTTCATAGAGGAATCAACGTCATAAAGGATAGACTTTGTAACAAAAGAGTACTTCTAGTTCTCGACGATGTTGATCAAAAAGATCAGCTGGAAGCATTAGCAGGAGAGCATAACTGGTTTGGCTCGGGAAGTAGAGTCATCATAACAACCAGAAATAAACACTTACTAACCACTCATGGAGCAAATGGAACATACGAGGTACGGGGATTAAAAGGTAAAGATGCTCTTGAACTCTTAAGTTGGAATACTTTTAAGATGGGTAAACCTGAAGAAGACTACCTTGAGCTCTCAAAATTTGTTGTAGACTATGCTAGTGGCCTTCCATTAGCTCTTGAAGTATTGGGTTCCTTCCTTTCTGGTAGGGGAAAAGATCAATGGAAAAGTGAAATACATAATTTGGAAAAGAAACCTGACAATATTATATATAAAATTCTTAAAACAAGTTATGAGGCTTTGCAAGATGATCAGAAGGCTCTTTTCCTTGATATTGCGTGTTTCTTTGTGGGAGAAAATAAATTTCGTGTACTCGAAGTACTTGGGCATAATAATCTCTCCCCAATCATAGGAATTGAAGTTCTTATTGACATGTCTCTCATAACCATAGAGTTCGACAAGCTGAGAATGCATCACTTGATACAAGAAATGGGTAAGGAAATTGTCCGTCAAGAATCCAGTGATGTTGGCAAACGCAGTAGATTGTGGTCTTCGGATGATGTTTTTCATGTGTTGTCAGAAAATACAGTAAGAATCAATAATCTCTTGTGTTTTGTGCGATTTTTAATGACTATTTGATTCTTATATTCTGTGGTTCCTATTATATCATGTGCAATGTCCTCTGATCCATCTAGGGAACGAATTCAATTGAAGGAATTATGCTGAGGTTGCCGGAACCAAGAACTCTATACTCAAATGCTAAGTCATTCAAAAAAATGAAACGTCTTCGACTACTTATCTTTGGTAATGTAGTTCTTTCTAGTCCCATTGGATACAGTCTGTCTAATGAGTTAAGGTGTATTGATTTCCCTGGATACCATTTTTCCACTTTTCCCTTTAGTTATGGTCCAAAACAACTTGTCAAGCTCAACATGCCTGATAGCCATATCCATCAACTGGGGGGAGGATTCAAGGTACAATTATTAATCATGTCAGTTTTACTTTAATTACATTGTTATGTTCTTGATAGCCAATTCATATATTCTTTTTCTCTTTTTTTTTTGTTTGCAGAATTTTGAAAATTTGAAAGTTGTGAACTTAAGTCACTCTAAATCTTTAAGTGAAATTCCAGACTTTTCAACGATCCCAAATCTTGAGAGTTTATTACTTGATCATTGTTCAAGTTTAATTAAGATTCATGACTCTGTTGGGTATCTCACTAGGCTGGTAATATTGGACATTCAATCCTGTAGCAACCTCAGGATTTTACCAAGGAATTTGGTGTCCAAATATTTTACAACCCTGGATTTTCGAGGCTGCGCAAGTCTCCAGAATTTTCCTGATATTGTTAAAAAAATGAAATACTTGGAGAGTCTAGATTTATCTGGCTCTGGTATAAAAGAGCTGCCTTCCTCAATTGAGCTTTTAGTTGGGCTTAGAGAGTTAAACTTATCCTCTTGTTTGGAGCTTATGTATATTCCACCTAACATATATAAGCTATTGAATCTTGAACAATTTCTTCTTGGTGGTTGCTCAAAACTCTCTGTATTTCCAAAGAATGTCCTATTCCCAAAACCTGAACTCTTACACAGTGCAAAGTTCCATTCTCATTTCCTTCAAATATGTGGCAGTTTGCAGTTTCCCTTAAAGTCCCTTAAGCTTCAAAATTGTAATTTATCAGAAGCAGATTTCCTTGTAAATCCTCCTCATAGCTTTTCCAGTCTTGAAAGTTTAGATCTATCAGGAAACAAGTTTGTCAGCCTTCCATCCTTCCTAAACCTTCGAAACCTTTTCTTTCTTGACATATCTAATTGCAAACTACTACAAAAAATTCCACAGCTTCCAAGATGTCTAAAGAAACTAGATGCAAGTGACTGCAAATCTTTGGTTGAGACTCATGGCGAGATCATGGCGAAGATCATATCCAATAATGTGGATAATGTTACGTTAAAAAATCTGAACCAATTCTTAAAATATCAAGTCGAAGTTGCACTTCCAGGAGATGATATTCCAGATTGGTTTAGCAGTAAAAAGTGTGTTGATCAGGAGTCCATATCCATCATTCTGACTTCGGATACATTAAAGAAATTGACTGCAGTGCTTGTTTGTGTTGCTTGTCATTTGGAAAATGAAGCTCTTGAATTATCATTTGAACTTTTTGATGAAATGGATTTTCTTGTGGGCTCTCATGAAAGGAAAGTCTTTCTAATAAAACCGGGGAATATGAGAGTCCTTTATCTCCCTGCTAGTCTTATTATCCACCTGTGTTCTCCATTTAGTTCTACCTACAAATTTAAGATCTCATTTTCTGATGAGTTGAAGAAATCCAGTAAAGTTGTCTCTATGTGTGGAATTCATGTTCTATGTGATCAAAATGAGACTGGGACTTATTTTTGCCATTTACCACCGATTAAGAGACGCTTTCCTGATTTTCCTTTGGAAGATGCTGAATACATGTGGAGTATCTGTCGTCCGGAAACAGAAACGGAGATGAAGAACTCACCAGAAACTCAAGAGCCATGTAGCTCTCTACATGGAACAGCAGGCAGATGGAAGCAGCAGGCATTAAAGGCGATAGAGTGTCTTTTTTTTCTCTGCAATAGAGGCTAAAGTATCATAGTGTAAGCCACTTTTTCCTCTTCTTTTTTCTAATCTTTTGTATTGAAAGTCTAGTGGGGTAAAATTCATGACTTGCAGGGATGAGGGATGTGATCAAATCAATTCATTTACAAGTTTCAGAAATTGGAGCTTTGGTTATTAGTTTAATTTATTTAATCTATCAGTTTTTGCTATACATACATATATATATACATACATACATATATATATATATATGTATGTATATGGTTTACACTTGCTTTTCGAGTGTTGAAGTTTAAGGCTAGTTAGAGAACATAGTTTGTCAATAAATGGCAAGCCAGTTACAGGGATAGATAGAGCCCCTTTAGATATTTGCATAAAATATTTAAGAGAAAATATTGTTAAACCTTACATGAATAAACAAGGAGAGGAGAAATCAAAAGAGACTATTTCACTTAATAGTTTGAGGAAAAAAATTGCTAATGTTCCTCCTGGTGTAAGTGGAAATGCCCTGGATAAGTATGTCCAGGCATATGTCTTATATGTAATAGGGTGCTTCATTGCACTCCAAAAAACAGGAGGTGAGGTCTCTGCTGAATATTTGCCCCTTTTGGCAAATATAAATCAAATTAAGACCTTTTCTTGGGGAGCTTCTTATTGGCCTACTTGCACACAGGCATGCAAGTGTGGAAGAGAAAGGGAGGCAAATCTGTTATGGGCAACTTTGCAGTCTTGCAAGTAAGTATAAATTTAATGTTAATTAATTTTGCATGAATTTAGTTTTAGAATAACATTCTAACTTGATTTAATATCTTGAAATATTTTATTGTAGATTTTTGCATTGGAACATATTCCTAAGCTCCAACAGTTCATTTGTGGAAATCAAGTGGAATTACAGTTCAGATTTCCACTTATTGTGGCTTGGTCAGAAAAGCTGAGCTTAACCTGTTTCAACACTCGCACTGACAATACATTAGAGAAGTTTCTAAATTTCTTTCAGCAAATCCAAGAGGATGAGGTAAATCTCTTTTCTTCTTTTTTTGCTGCCTTGCTACTTTCTATTTTCTTCCTTTGCTAATCTTACATTTTTTTCTACAGTTTCAATGGCAGCCTTATATAAGGCTTCGTGAAAATATTTTTCCAGTCTACTTGGAAGATCAATTTGTAATGGGTTGGAGCGATACCATTGTGTTTTGCTTCAATGAGATGGTCTGGCATTCCCCTGCAATGGGTCCAAGGCAGTTAGGGCTTGCGCCAGCTGTTCCACGTCAAATGTATGAACTCAAACCAAAGACAAAAAGTGGTTCAAATGGCAAGAACTGGACCACAAAAGAAACCCTTTGATCAATACTTGACGTTGGGGTATGAGAGGCTTCTCAATTTAGTCAGTGAGCTTTTTATTCCTTTGTTGGAGCAGGCTGTTGAGGTCAATGGGGAGGAGCAGACATTAGAGGAAGAAGAACCTCTTGGTGAAGGTAATAATTTTATTTTTGTTTCAACCTCTTGTTGAAGTTAATATATATANTTTTTTTTTTCTTTGTTTTCCATTTGGGGGTGATGAAGATGATATTGATGATAAAGTATTTTTTCTTTTTCTTTTTGATGTATAATTTGGTGATTTAACAAATGGAGAAGACAGGGGAGTTCTTGAACCTAATCTCAGCCAGTCAGCCCCATCTGTGGATCACCAGGAGTTGGTGATCAAGGAGAGGTGAGCTGTGGCATGCAAATTTATTTTTGTTTTTCTTTGTTTTTTATTTGGTTGTGATGAAGGTGATATTGATGATAAAGCATTTTTTCTTTTTCTTTTTGATATATAATTTGGTGATCCAAGAGATTCCTCCTAATCTCAGCCCCATTTGTGGATCACCAGGAATTGGTGATCAAGGAGAGGTGAGCAATGGCATGCAAATAGCTGAGCTCAGAGAGGATCAGAATAATGAGCTTGAAGCAAGAGTTTTGCCGAGAAGAGTTTTAGTTCCTCATAAATTTACAAGCCCAATAATGAAATAGCAGGGGCTCCATTAGTGGAGCTAACAGAGGACGTAGGCAATTCTTGCCGAACCTCTATAATTTCTGTGTTCTTATTTTGTTTCTTTTACTTGTTATATGTGTTTATGTGAGGCCGAGTTTACAACAGTAAGATTCTGTCTTCCATTTACACTCATATTCTGGGAATTTCTTTTTTCATTACGATTTTCTGAATATTTCTAATTAACCTTCAAAATCACCATAGTTGAAGGTTTTCTTCTTAAAAAAAGTTCAGGCTGTGTTCTTTTGCTGATAAGGAAGACAGTTGAGAAAATGGGTACAGAGAAAGATGTCAATTTGGTAAAAAACAAGGCATTGTTTGTGAACAGTGTTGGAAACCTTGTCTGAGGCTGCTATGGATTTATGCTTTAATTTCTTGGGTTTTGAGTTTTTTATTCAGGCAAGCTCTCTTTCTCATCCTCTTGAAGAGATATGATATTTAATATAAACTTTGGTAGTTTAAGTAACTGAAATTCATAGGGATGATTATAACTTTATATGCAAAAACATGACTTGAATTGAGCAAAAAGTGAAAAAACATCATTCATATTATCTGGAAAAAATGCAAGATAAAAACACATCATTAGGATTTGTATATTAATCTCTGTGCGTTCAGATTTCAGACAAAACCCCTCTAAAACTTTGTTGCTTTCTTGTAATCACTCTCTACCCGGTTAACCTTTTCTTTTATCTTTCATCCTCACTCTTCCTTCCTCGATCAAGTTTCGGTTTGTTGAAGTAGGTTGCTTTCCTAGCATATTCTCTGTTCTTGCAGCTATGTATGGAAGACATTAATTTCCAATATACCCAGATAATTATATATATATATATATATATAGAAAGAGAGAGAGAGAGAGAGAGAGAGAGAGAGAGGAGAGAGGGAGGAACTTGGTACTTTTAAACCTTCTTCAGTTCTTCTAGCTGTAAATGTGGTTGTTATACACTTCAGTCCAATTCAATCCAGTAGGCCAAATGTAGCCTGAGGAACTTGAATGCCTTTTCTGACTTGAACTCATACAGGAATAGTGGGTGTCCCTGTTAACAAAATCATCGAAGCTTCCCTTCCGAGAAAGACGAGAGACTTTGATTGGTTTTTTATCAATCATGAGCTCATCTTGATCCCATAGTACCTGAATCCCACACCTAGAGACCACCAGTTGAGTGGATTTCTCCCTGGTAAGAATTGAGACCCTAATTTTCCTGACATCCTTCTCTTTTGGGATGGTTCTTTTGCCACCAACCAAGCCCTCGGAAGTAAGAGTAGTAGCTGGGAGATAAATAAGCCACATATGCTCTGATTTTATTGAAAAGGTTTTCTGTCTTTCGAGACACCAACCTACAGGAGAATCATTTTCTTGAAGTTCAATTAACAGCATAAGTGGTTTACATTCCATCTGAAACGCAGCTGTAATAATCATAGGTGCCATATTCTTCAATATACTAGAAGGCACATTGAAGGGTATGGATTCTCCTGCTGACTTATGGCTAAACCAATCTGGAAGTGTTAACTTCAATTTCAGAGTCCCTAAAGAATATCTGCTGAGTAATGTAAATTATTAGTTTGACATATATTTCCNATATATATATATATATATATATATAGAGAGAGAGAGAGAGAGAGAGAGAGAGAGAGAGCAATGAATATTAATATAAATATGAGTTTAGTATGAAATGAATTGTACGATATGATTGGTGAAAAGAAAAGAGTAATTGACATTGTCATAGCACATATTGTATTTTGTCTTTCTTCATTGTTAATTAGTTTTATTTTCTATAACTAATAAATATGAAACTCCAAATGCCTCTGAAAGAGGGATTTAAAATAATTTCAATAACTAATAATTTGCACACATAGATCTCTTACAAAATTCAGAACATTAATATGAATGATCTACAACACTGGTCTCAATAATTAGCAACATGATCTTCTAAATTCAGTAGAAGCTTAAAACACAAGTAACAAATGAAGAACAAATATGCACAACATTTTAATGTGGTTCACTTATAATTCATGGCCTACATCCAAGGCAAAGAGAATAATTTCATCAATTGTTCGGGAGAATTACAGAGAAAACATACAGATCAAGAGCCTTCTGATACAGAGCACTTTGTTCACAGTAGCAATTACACCGAGAAGCCAAAATGATCACTAGCACTCTCTTTCTTTGTCTCACAGATGTTCTCTTTCTCTTTTTCTCTCTCGATCTCTCTCGGAAATCATTCTCTTACAAAATAAAGATGTAAAAATACAGTCAGCAAATGACATTAATACACCAATCATTTGCTGACACCTCTGTAATGGCAGCACCAAATCATTAGTCAATGATGCTACAACATTCTGTTGCTACCACCTGAGCTCCATACCTTCTTGAAATACAAAGGAACTGCCACAAATGCATTTCCTGAGTTCGTCATCATTAATTATGTGCCACTTCATCACACGATCCATGGCAGAATTGAACCGTACTTAGTATTAATTAATGCTTTCACTAGCCCCTGCATTCCCTTCCATAACTCCTTCAGAGCGGTTAGTGACAGAGAAAAGCTCTATGGAAATTAACCTTAACAAAAGCAATTAAGGATATATGGGGTAAAACTGCACATGCATGATTTGCAG
The DNA here is from genome assembly GCA_003254975.1 of Ochetophila trinervis. Lineage (NCBI taxonomy): Eukaryota > Viridiplantae > Streptophyta > Magnoliopsida > Rosales > Rhamnaceae > Ochetophila > Ochetophila trinervis. Next base: position 45,245 of record QANX01006398.1, on the reverse strand, counting down.
CGGACGTGATCAACTTTGAAGGTTTTCAGAAATGGATTGTGGGGCTTTTGCTATATATTTTGAAGTCTGATTACACATATTTACATATGTTCAGATTTCGAATGGCAAAGCATTTAAACGCCTACAAAGATGTTATTTCTCACATCGCTCTCCAACAGACATTTGCCCTCTGTTGGAAGTGTTTGGTTATTAGAAGTTGGCTACTTCTTTTTCCATGTTCTCTGTTTTCGATATGTTGCTCTCGCTCTTGCACGTTGCCTTTACTGTGACTGTTGCGAAGTACTCCAACTGAACTCCACTGCCATTGTTGACTTCACAAGACCTTACAACTTCAGCTCTGGTACTATGGTACTTTGTGTAGGAGAAAACAGAAGAAGAAAAGAAGAAGTAGAAGGAGATAAAAACGGAGAAAATAGAGAACGCAAAGAGAGAGAGAGAGCAATTGAATTTATGTGCAAATGATTTCGGTATCTTCACCAAGAAGCCACCTCTTGTATTTATACTACAGTTAATACAATAAAAGTCCTACTCTGATACAAACGTACAGTTTTCCTTTAGCTTCTTAACTCACAAAAAAAAACTAACAAACAGTTAAAAAAATTGGCAAAATTATCATTGATCCCAAAAGCTTAAGTTGTTGGGTTTAATATGCTTGCCGTTCCACCTTCAAAAGTTAACCCAATAGGGGCTGATGTTGAACTTTGATAGCAAATTCTAACAATCTCTCCATCGAACTAAGGAGCACATAACGAAGGGTGAAAGACATAAACCACGACAAGCAAGTCCAACACATGAAAGACGAATAAATTTTTGAAAACTGGCAACAACAGGTATTGAATCCAGGAACTGCTTTGGAAGTAGGTAAAATATTTATATCGAGCTATATCTATTAAAGGTAACTTGCTTGCTAACATTGCTAAACAGAATGCTAACTGCTTCAGCGTCTACTTGGACTGAGTAAAACTACTTAACAAATTTCAACTTCAATAACAAACACACAGCTAAGCAAGTAAACATACAACTAATACTGTTTATTCAACAGTTGGCTATATCTTCTTCCTTTTATATGCTCTCTATTTCAGAACTGTTGGATAGATCTTGCTCTTCCATGTCCTCTATTTCAGAGATGTTGGCCACTTCTTCCTTGTCCCTGGAAAATACACTTGCCTGTCTCTGCTGCCAACTCCAACTGTTGGTTGCCTCCATTAGCAAAATCATCAAAGGTTCTGTCAATAATATGTGAAATAGAAGCAGAGAATTTGATCGGCTTTCCTTCAATCATGATCTCATCTCCATCCCATAGTATGTGAATCCCACATCTAGAAATGCTTCTCCGTTTCATAAATGAAACCTTGATTTTGTTAACATGGTTTATTTTCTTTAGGACGCTATTTTTGGTGTTCTTGAATGGAGAACATCGCAAGCACTCTCTAAGAAGGGTGCTAGCAGGAAGATAAATAAGCCAAATATTCCCTGGTTCCAAAATGTATTTTCTTTCAAGATAACCTACCAAATCACTTTCATGAAGAAGTTCAAATGACAAATCTGCTATTGGAAAATACGATGATCTACAGACAGCACAAATGATCACGGCAGCCACATTCTTCATCATATTCAAAGGCACATCGAAGGTGACATATTTGGTTACAGACTTATGGCTAAACGAGTCTGGTATATCAGATCCAGGAAGTGCAATTTCAATTATTGAGTCATTCAAGAATCCCTGCTGCTTTATGGAAATCATCAGTTTAATGCACACACACAGACATATAAACAAGTATAACCATAGTAATATGTACATATATTTATATATATATATATATATATACATATATATATATATAGAGAGAGAGAGAGAGAGAGAGAGTAACCTTGCTATTGGAAATGATCTTGGCCATTATCTTCCATGGAGTATCGACCAATGATTTGCAGTGACTTGCTTCCACACTAATTTCACATTGTGGAAGCTCTGGAATTTCTCGAAGTTGTTGGCACTTAGCTAAATTAAGATCTGAAAGCTTAGAGAGCTTGCGCACTGAGGGAATCCTGAAAAACTTGTTACCCGACAGATCCAACAATTGAAGCAAGGGAAAACTCAAGGGAGTTACTAAAAAATCCTCATCTGTTATATTACAGTTTCGAATATTCAACCTGCTGAGCTCAAATGTGCCATGTATTTCTTGGACATAGTTTGGAAACTTAGAGAGATTTGTGCAACCATTAATATCAAGAACATCAAGAAACACTAGCTTATAAATGCTTGATGGAATTTGCAGAAGTTTTTTACAATCTGATAAGCGCAACTTCTCGAGCCCTACTATATGATCAATGGAGGAAGGCAACTCTTTTATTGCAGTGCTAGATAAATCTAGGCTTGTTAAAAAATTCATTTTCTCAATAATGTTGGGAAAGATTTGGAGTCTCGAGCAGCCTTGAAAATCCAATGTTCTAAAATATTTGGAAACCATATTACTTGGAACAGTGCTGAGGTTGCTGCAGTGTTGAGCATCTAACGTAACCAACTTTGTAAGAAATCCAATAGACTCGTGAATCTCAACTAAACTTGCACAGTGGTCAACATATAGGCTCTCGAGATTTGGTGCCGTTGATAAGTCAGGAATTTTTCTCAAGAATTTAGAGTGACTAAAGTTCAAAGCTTTTAGTCTTTCAAAATTCTGTAAACAAAAGATAAAACCAGAAATAAAGATAAAACTAGCATGACAATGTAATTATATTAAACTATTTACATAATTATTGTACCTTGAATCCTTTGTGAAGTTGATGGATATGGTTATGTGGCATGTTGAGTATAACAAGTTGTTTTGGACCAGAATTGAAGGGCAAAGTGGGGAACTGGTATCCAGGCAAATCAATTAATCTTAACTCGTTAGGAATGTATCGAATGGCAGTAGAAAGGACTACATTATCAAATATAAGTAGCCGGAGCCTTCTCATTTTTTTGAATGATGTACCCTTCAAGCAAAGAGTTCTCTGTTCAGGCAACTTCAGCATAATTCCTTGGATCGAATTTGTTCCCTAAATAGTTCATAGGAGAATAAAACATAGTCTAATTGTCAATATGCAACAAAATCATGTTAGAAGTTATTGCAGTGGAACTTGTAGATGAGTCTTACAGTGTTTTCTGAGAAAATGTGAAAAACATCATCGAGAGACCATAATCTACTAAGTTCACCAGCTTCAGGGGATTCTCGGCGGACAATTTCCTTACCAACTGCTTCTATCAAGTTGTGCATTCTTAGCGTATTGTCCTCTACATTTATGAGAGACATATCTGAAAGAACTTCGATTCCAATGATCGGACAGAAATCACTGCTTCCAACTACTTTGATAACATAATCCTTGTACTCTCCAACATAGAAACATGCAATATCAAGGAAAAGAGCCTTCTCATTGTCCTGTAAAGCATCATAACTTATTTTAAGTATTTCATATATCTTATTGTCTGGTTTCTTTTCCAAATTATGTATTGCACTTTGCCATTGTTCTTCTGTCCTACCATATAGGAAGGAACCCAACACTGCAAGAGCTAATGGAAGGCCATCGGCATAAAGTACAACACGATCTGAGAGCGCAAGATAATTTTCTAGAGGTTTCTCCCTCTTAAAAGCATTCCAACTTAAGAGTTCAAGAGCTCTGTCATGATCCAACCCTCGGAGTAAATAAATTTCATTAGCTCCATGAGTGATTAGTAAGTGTTTATTTCTAGTAGTAATGATGATTCTACTTCCTAAGCCAAACCACTCATGGCCTCCGGCTAATGTCTCCAACTGATCAAGTTCATCAACATCATCAAGAATGAGAAGTACTCTTTTGTTGCAAAGTCTTTCCTTTATGATGTTGATACCTCTATGAATATTCCCAGTCTTTAAAGTTTCCCCAAGCATGTCAAACAAAAGCGTTTCTTGTAGTTGTCCAAAACCAAGATGTTGTTTTGATGTTTCTCTTACATTTGCAAGGAAGCAAGAACCTTCATATTCATCAACAAGGTAATTGTAAATAGCTTTAGCAATAGTGGTCTTTCCAATACCACCCATTCCATATACCCCTATGAATTTTACTTGCTTGTTTGCAACATCTATTAATGGTTCCAAGTCCTTTAAATGCTCCTCAATTCCAACTGGGTATTTGGCAACATTTAGATGTCTACGATCCAATTTGCTTGATGCAGCTTCAACAATTTTTTGGATCATTTGAGATTCATCTCTGTCCATTAAGAAAAACCAGCAAGAGGAAGACTTAATAGATGGATATAGGAGAATAAATTAATTATTAATATTGTCAAACACACATCACTACTATAAAATAAAAGTCATAGTTACATAAAAGGATTTAACTTTTTTTTTTTTTTTGGGTTATAAAGGATTTAACTTTGCTGTGATACAAAATTATGTGACTATAAATTTAATTATAGCCGAGAGTACGATCTTTTAAATATCATAACAAACTGTGACTAAAATTTATTAAAAAAAATATTCTTTATGTGACTAAAACTTACATATAACACCAACTACATAGTTATGAAGATCTAACATATTTATATTTTTGCGTTTGAAAATATGATTGATGACAGATTTTGACCATTTTTGGATGGTTCTGTTCACATTAAGACACTTGATAGCCACACTATATTTTTAATTTATANAAAACCAGCAAGAGGAAGACTTAATAGATGGATATAGGAGAATAAATTAATTATTAATATTGTCAAACACACATCACTACTATAAAATAAAAGTCATAGTTACATAAAAGGATTTAACTTTTTTTTTTTTTTTTTTTTTTTTANTTTTTTTGGGTTATAAAGGATTTAACTTTGCTGTGATACAAAATTATGTGACTATAAATTTAATTATAGCCGAGAGTACGATCTTTTAAATATCATAACAAACTGTGACTAAAATTTATTAAAAAAAATATTCTTTATGTGACTAAAACTTACATATAACACCAACTACATAGTTATGAAGATCTAACATATTTATATTTTTGCGTTTGAAAATATGATTGATGACAGATTTTGACCATTTTTGGATGGTTCTGTTCACATTAAGACACTTGATAGCCACACTATATTTTTAATTTATATTTTTATATTTTGAAGATAATAATTAATAAAGATTATATATAAATACCGTTAAACATTTGGCAAAAAAAAGAAAAAAATATATACTACGAACACTACACACTGTCTTTTATGTTTTAGGAAAACAATAAGCTGTAACAATGAATTTAGCGGTGTAAGAGCAAAAGATAAATAAATAATTTACAAATCATCCATTTGAACCCTGCTAATTTGTATGATCTATTTGTAGGCCTGACAATGTGTCGTGTTGAACAGTGTTCGTGTCGTGTCAAATTTTGTTCACCCGAATCCAACCCGTTAAGTTTTCGTGTTGAACCGTGTTCGTGTCTTATCGTTTTGTGTTCGTGTCGTGTTTTATTCGTGTTTACTAGACATGTACGTGAGTGTTTTATTTTTTTATTTAAATTAATATATATTGTCAAATGATAAATCATTACCAATTTACGTCTATTAAGCCTAAATACATATTCAAATGATATGTTAAACATTTAAAAAAATATATATTAACATACTAAAATTTAACATAAATAATAACTCTGAATTTAAAATAAGTAAAATATTACGAATTAAAGCTATATTAAATATTTATCGTGACTAAAAAAAAAATATGTATTTCAATCATAAATTTAAAAATATTCAAAATATTATAAAACAAACTAAAATTAATTTAAAAATATTTAAAATATTATAAATCAAACTGAAATTGTACATCCAGTATAAGTAATAAAAAAGATAGAATCTAAAACAAAATATGAATATATATAAATAGATATAAAAATTGTAATTTTCCAATGAAATAAAATATGAATTTTATAGTTTTCTAAAACTAAAAAAAGGTAATGTAAAAAGTTAACTATAATGAAATAATTAAATTAATATTTTTCTTATTGTGTCTTATCGTGACCCATCGTGTTAATGTGTTCCAACCCATTTCAACCTGTTTTCTTATCGTGTCTTATCGTGTGACACTGATATCAACCCGACCAGATATCGCAGACCCAAACCAGCAAATTATCGTGTCGTTTCGTGTCGTGTAATATTTTGCAAAGTCTATTTATTTGTTTATATATGTTTTTTATATTTTTTTTTCTTTTCATAATGTTATTGTAAATATTCTTTGCACTAATTGCTTTCAAATCGAAAAAAAAACAATGATATATATTATTAAATTTATATAAAGTGATGTCGTTCGGTATATATAACCTGGAGATTTTAAAGTCGTCTCGGTTATGTAATCTGGAATAGCTAATGAGATCCAATTTAAATAAACCAAACAAAAAATTAATAATAACTGAAGTTGTTCGGTACACATAGGCCAAATGTTTAAAATCTATCCAGATTATGTATACCAAGAATACTATGGGATTCGATTATATTAATCGAACATAAATTCAATGGTAGGTAAAGTTGTTGATATACATATAACGTGTATGTTTGAATCTATTTGGGTTATGTATACCATAGAAAGACTTCTAAGAAAAAAATATTATCCTCAGTCAAAAAGCTTCGGATAAATATCATCCTCATAAATTTTATCTTTGGATATTCAACTTCAGATTTTATCTTCAGTCATCTCACTCTCGAACATATAAGTCTAAGACATTTTGGCCTCATTTCTTTTACGCCTCAGACATATGTCAATGTTAAACTTATTTTAAAACTCGAACATGCATGCAAATGTAGCAAAATTGTCATCTTTCAACAAACATGATTGTTGAAAAAAGTTAACAGAATTTAATGGAAAATATGACTGATTTCAATGTAAATTAGGACCGTTGAAAAAAGTCAATCGATTTCAACGAGAATTAGGGGTAAAAAAAATTTGGCACATGTAATTTTATTTTATTTTATTGTAAGGGTAAATTAGGTATATTTTAATGGTTTAGAAATGTAAATATGAGTTTGTGTAGAATATGTATGGCTATTAATATTTGTAGTGTGAACAGAACCCCTAACTCCCCTAAACTATTAAACATTTATAAATAACTTGCAAACTATGTAAATAAGAATGTCAATTTTATAATTTAAAAAATGATTCAGTTGAACAAAAATACCTTCATTATATTTATANATAAATCTACTATATTATATACTATATATATAAAAAAAATTAAGTTAAAATGATGAATAATAAGATATTCTAACTAGCTAAAAATAATATAAAATTAGTATATATGAACAAGAATATAATTGAATTATACACTACAAGAAAAAAAATGATATTATGATGATAGTCTAAATTCCATTTACGACGAATTTAAAGGGCAACGTCGTAGTAAATATCAAATTATGACACAAATTGAATTGATAAGTAATTATTAAATTTTTTTTTTTTACATAATTACAACGTTCCAGTTTTAGAACGTCATAATTAAAATTGAGCAGATACGTCAAGCAACAAAAAATTTTCATAGACGCTTATAATATAAAACACGTAAAAGCCATGTGTCCATGACTAGAGGCAACATGGCAGTATGTGACAATATATGCAACAATGGAAGATTGTCGTGTAAGCTACGTTATCTAGCTACGGTGTTTAAAAACATCCTAGATAATGCCACGGTACCGTTTTAGGTTGCTAATACGCTGTCTAGACCGTCATAGTTAATATGCATTTATGACAGACTAGTGTATCGTATATGCACAACCATTCACGGTGCACATGTGCATCGTGAATGGAAACGACGCCATTTTAACCATCCATTCATGATGCACAATGTGCGTTGTGTATGGAAATGATGCCATTTTACCCTGGTTTTAACTAGGATTTTCTCTCTATTCTTCTTCATTTGGCAAAAATCGTATTACCTCCACGACGGCGTTGAATTGCAAAATCTCGGACCCTTGCATGATTCTTCATCGTTTGGCTTCAAATACTAGTTAAATCGTTTCATTAGGCTACATGTAAGTAATGTTTTTACTTTCAGTTTCATTAAATGGTTTATTATGGTTTGAAATTAAGTTTTTTAGTTTTTAAATTTGAGCTTGAGTATGCATATTTTGACTGATTTTCCAATGAGCTTCGTAATAGTTGATAAGTTTTTTCCCGATTAGTTTAACTGAGTCTTGATTTTGACCCTTTTTTGTTTGTTTGTTCATTTTTTTAGCACGATAGGCTTTGTTGGTGGTAGTTTATGTGTGGGTGGCGACAATATCGAACTTGAAAGGCGTATTTGATGTGGGTGGATGCGGCTTTGTGTCATCGTTAGTGGTGGTTTTGAGTTTGATAGGCGTATTGGGTGACTGCCGTTTTTTGTCGTCAGTGGTGGCGATTTTGAGCTTTACTTAGCAATTGGCAGCTCAATTTGTAAGTATAAATTATATGCATGCATATGAGTTGATATTGATTTGTATACTTATAGTTTTTGTCAGTCAATATGTATGTTAATATGTAGGGCTTATGTATCGTCGTAAAAGTGAATTAGTATAAAATATATATAGATAAATGCGACGGGCTTATGTATCGTCCTAAACCATAAAAAAAATATATAAAAAAATATTACATTATATTTTTTTCCAATTTAATAATTTCATATTTATGTACTTTAATTTTTTGTTCAAATTTAATTGTAGACTTTTTTGCAACTAGGTGGGAGTGAATGTGCATACTATGTATGCATGATGATGAGAGAAATTTTAAATTTGAATGGAGATTTATCACCCAAATCCATTTATAACTTGGTAAGTTTAATTGACTATTATTTTTTATATTTCTATTTATAATTATATTATTTTATGTTAGATATATTTAATTTCTAAAATATTATTATTTTTTTAAACAATTCCATAATTCCGTTTGGGTGCAAGAATAAGTGGATTAATTTAGAAAGGAGTGGGCTGCATATTTGATCGACGTAATTTTTAATCTGTCAAACTTTTTATCTACTGTAGCTTAAGTATTATATATATTTGTGTGCATTGGAATTTTATAGTTTCATACTATTTATTAGTGTAACATTTTATTTAATATATATTACATTTACTTTTTTTTTTTAATTAAGTGTTATAATTTTTTTAAAATTTTTCATTTTTAATAATAAATTTGAGCAAATAAAAATTAATCTATTGAATTCGAAAAAAAAAATGCATAAAAAAAATAAACCCATGATCAAACACGACACACATTGTGCGTCGAAGATCAACCACGATGCACTTTGTGCGTTGTGAAATTTGACACGTGGATCCGATGCAACATGGCTATATATACGGTGTATTGGAACGTCATAGTTGATACTAACCACGATGCGGATTGTCCATCGTATTTGGTAAGAAATTTTTACGACGATACTTTATACAAAAATTTCGAATTGTTGTAAAAAGTCCTCAAGACGACATTTTAAGAACGTCGTGTAAAGTGTATTTTCTTGTCGCGTTACAAATGTTTTTGCTGCAATATTATATTATTCAAATATTTTGGGAAAGATAATAAAAATTAAAAAGATCATGAAAATCAAAATAATTAATACAAAATTAATGAATGAAAAATTTAATTTGACCCCCTCGGTTTTAACCTTATTACACTTAGTCCGTTCTTTTGGAAAATCATCACTTAAACTTATTTTCAGTTCTATACCAGTTAAAATTTACAGTAAAGCCATAAATGTAACATATTATTTAATCACAAAATGCTTATTTGTAACTTTCTTTTGGACTTGAACTGTTAAAAGTAACTAGTAAAAACTATTTCTATTTTGATAGATATAGAAAACTAAAAAGAGGTTAATGAAATTTTTTTAAAAGCGTGGAGTTTGTGTGTAATTATGACAACTTAAAATTTTAATTTCAAAAAACATGCATGTGATTCTATTTTGTGAAAGTAATATGGATATTTTAATCATTATTATCCTTATTTGTAAGTTTTTCATAATTTAGTGGTTCTATTTGTATAATTAGGGATTTTTATGCAAGTAGTTAGTAGTTTAGGGGGGTTTTATATAATTTTCTCTATAGTATACTTTGTTACATGGCATGTAGAAAAGATGAGCTTCGCCAAAAAAAAAAAAAAACAAAACAAAACTTTTTTATAGGAAAACTACCACTTTTGATTCATTTTCAATGATCTGGAATTTCTGCGAGGAGCACTGTTCCAGAATAAGCATGACGCTTAAAAAAATAGAGGAGAACATAATGAAATTTTACGCTTTAGACTATAATTAATTAAACTAATGCAACATGGTTAAGGAATTAAGGTAAGTTAATAAGAAATTTACATACCCATTATTGTCTAAATGCCATCCAGAAAGATTGGAAGCTTTATTCAAAGCAATCTTCCACTGGGACAGCTTATCCTTCTTGATCTTATTGGGACTTTGTTCATATTGAGCTAATGCTTCTCCAAACCTGCCTTCGTGTTTTCTTACATCCAAAGGATCCAAATACAAAAATACTGGCCAAACCAGTTGTCCAAGTGATTCCCGACATTTAAGGATCTCCACCAATTCATCCAAACACCACGACGAAGATGCATAGTTTTGAGAGAAGATGATGATTGATATCTTTGATTCTCTAATCGCCGTGATAAGTGAGGTTGAGATTTCTTCTCCCCTCCCTAGCCTTTTGTCAATGAATTAGTATGAATTCCTCTTTGCTGCAAGGCTTTGCAAAGATGGCCTGTGAAATTGTTACGCGTATCTGTGCCTCTAAAACTCAAAAAAACATCATGCTGTCTTGCTCCATGGTTACTAGAAAAAGAGGTAGAGGGAAGCAAGTAAGCCATACCAAATGCAAGTAATTCATAATCAATTCAAGTTTCTCAGCTCTTCGTCAGGGTATTTGGAAGTTATCGGTAACTTCCATGAAGATGGATAAGGGAGTATTTGGACCACACAAAAATATTTGCATTTAACACAGTGCTTTTCCTCCCTACCTGTTGATCCACGTCTTCATAATTACATATGTTTTGCAAGGAAATTCAACGTTGTTTGGTAATTAATCTGTCATCATCATGTTGGTAATTAATCTGTCAATATCATCAACATCTGTTTTGTAAAGAAAAATCAACGATGACAAATTTTATATTGCGACTGTCTTGGTCTTTAATTTTTTAATTTTTTGTTGTAATTTTTGCTATTTGTTTTGAGAACTAAATTGATGCATTGTATATTAAAGCAAAGTAATTGAATTTTTAGTCAGCATGTGATTTATTTTTGAAAAAAAATTTGTTTGTAGGTTAGCTATGGTGGTTGAAAAAAAATTTGTTTGTAGGTTAGCTATAGTGGTGCAAGTGCATTGATTATTTATTATGTAATTTATAGTTTTTAAAGTTGTTTTAATTTTTGGAGGTGAAATTTTCCAATTTGAAAAAGATAATGTATGTTTTAAAATAAATACTCTCATTTGTATTTTTTTTTATATGTTCATATCATATANTACAATATAGTTTTTATATGTTCATATCATATAAGTTTTTGGTATTGGGAAGCATAAATATTTGACCACTATTGTATTATTTGCTAAGCAAGTTTGGAAAATATAGATTAATTAAATGGGAACTGAAAATATTAGTTTAAAGAGTAGTGTTCACGTTTTAATCAAGCATATGAGCTATCTAATTTTTTTATCAAAATGATATCTAAAGGTAATTTCAAAAAAGAAAAAAAAAAGATATGTAATGGTAAACTAAAAACTTATGGAATTAGGTACTGACATTGGCATTGAGTACTATTTTATAATAACATATAATTACAATAATATAAAAGATGATTTATTATGGAGTTTTATTAAGATATTAAAATGCGTCTGTGGGCTGGACTCCCAGTGTCTAGGCATCACCATTTGTTATTCTTGCAAATTAGCAAACATAATATGTAACAAAACATCATGATGAAATAATATGCATTTGTTTGAGTTTTATGTAAAATATAAACAAACAACAATGACATTACACTTAATAATAGAGCACATACGCTGCCTTTTGAGTAAAAGTTCTAATAAATGCAAAGAAATAGATATTAAGAGATTCAGAGACCAAAAAAAGGTAAAGAATAGACTGCCATTTGAGGGGCATGTCCTGATTTCAATTGTTTAGTATAGACTTCATGAACTTAAGCTATTCAGACTATAAAAGTAGAAGTGCACATGCTATGTGTGTGGAAATGTACTAATTAAATGGAAGAAAACATAATTAAGATAACACAGAGTAGCAACAATGGTATCAGACAATCAAAGATGAGTGAACTAAAGGATACACACAAGAAACATTTAAGTAAAAGAGACAAACCAACTGAATTTCTCATTGTATTACCATTAGATACAAATCAATTTGTGTGTGAATAATTACAACGGGATAATAATAAAAAAATAGAAATGGCTTCAATTTAGGGGGTCACACAACATTACTATTATTTCGTGAATAACATAACTCTAGTTTTTGAAGGATAAAGAAACTATGAAATGGCTTTAATTTCCAACATTGAGAATAAATAAAATGTTAGTACAACTGTAAATTGCAAATATTTGGTTAAAAATAAAAATTTTCATTGAAATTTTAGGAATCACTAAACCAACTTTAGTTACACTACCAACTTTAGAAAAATGGTTCATATCACACAAGTCTATTAATTGGGATCCAAGGAGATGCAAAGCATGAGATACACACGGTAATAACCAAGCAGTAAAGCTCTCCCAGCCAGAGAGAGTAAGTTGTATAATCTAAGTTGCAAAAATGTATGGTATAACTAAATTCAGTTGCAGTAAGTACCTTGAGCTGCTTTGCAACGTCTCTTGCAGATGACCCAGAAACTTCAATCCATGTTTTAAGAATAGTGCACATGCAGACAACATAAACACAAGATAGAACAGAGCATGGATAGGATTGGCTTCCATATCAGCTAAGCTGCAAAATTGAATAGTAAAAATGATGTGTCAATTTAACGGGTAGGGCAACAACAAGGCAAGGATAAGAAAAAACATAATACAAATTAGCAATGCATAACCAATCAAACAACCTATAATACAAAAATCAATGCAAGCTATGCTTTTTCGAACCCAAAACATAATCTCCAAAACAGGATAAAACCTCTAATTACCTTGAAGAAGCAGTGATATAATAAGCCAGACCACCAACAGGAATGAATTGACCACCTGAATATTCAGATTCCTTCCATTTACCCAAGAGATTCACAAGAAAATTTCCATTGTATCTTCTGTAAAACAATTGTAAATGCACAATAAAAATGGTAAAAATGTAGAGCACAAAAGTTGACTCAAATGCATCCATACAAATTCATAAAAAACAATACCTGGGAGATGAAGTAGAGATTGGATACGATTGTAGACTGTAGAATAATGGGCATGTTGGAGGTGTAGAACAATTTAATAGGATAAGAACCCTGCTGTCCACATGCACTCTTTGACCTCACAGGCATAACCACTTGGAACCTTTGGAAGTATATCACAATCAGGAAGATCAAGACTGTAGCCAGCAAATTTGTCACATTTGGAAGATTTTGCCAGTAAAAATCTTCACGGAAGGCACATATTTTATCTGTTTAGGTTATTAGCCAGATGAAACAGAGCAATAACGACACCTTCAAATTCAGCTCCACAACCACTGTTAATAGTGGTGGGACTAAACGCCTTCCCAATAATATTTTCACTGAAGAAGAAAGATAAAAATTTATGCTTTCCAAGTTAAGAAATAATAGAAAATCTCCAGAAAAAATATGCTGAATTATGTAAAGTATTGCTAACAATGCAACAAACTCTTAGAGAAAGTAACAAATTAGTACAAATCTTACAGCATAAAACTCACCAGATATTGGTTGCTATGAAAAGAGAAATTCCAGAGCCTAGACCATACCCCTTTTGAAGAAGCTCATCTAAGCATATCACAATGATACCCGCAAAACAGAGCTGAAGGATGATAAGAACTGCATTTCCAACTCCAAGTTGGCCAACGCTACCATACATTCCAGAGAGAACACATGCGCATGTTAATCAACATCACATCTATGAGAGATGCCCATTGCATAAAGAGCCGCTTGAAATTTAAGAAAACCATATCATAAATCAAGTAAAGAACATAATAATTAAAAGTAAATAAAATCAAAGTAGCAACTGCAATGATTGGATCACATACCTGTTTATTGGTAAGCTCAGCATGGTCCATTACTACGATGGAAACTGCTTTGAAAAAGCAAAAATATCCTAATTGAAACCTTTACGATAACCGCTCAAATTGGAACACCTACAGCTTAAGCAGTAGTCGGATCAAACTCCAAAACCCATAACTCCGATTTAGAAAATTCATTGCTTGGAAACCCAGCATAATCATGTTGGGAGACAAAAACAAACAAGGAAATAGGTAAAAAAATTTCTTACAAATGAGCTTGTGTAAGAACAGGAGATTTAGGAAAGACTAAGAGCTATAGGGTGAGAAAAGGAGAATAGCTAGGCAGTTGGCTAAATTTTTTTATTTTAAGAAGAAACAGAGCTCTCAATTTACAATCTCTCAGATCATATCAAAAAGCCAACGGATCATCAATAGTCATGTCTGCACTATGCTACTTTCTCTCTTTACAACAAAAGAAATCCACGAGATAAAGTAAAAAACAACGTCCTTTTTGACATTGGACCATGGACGAAGAAAAAAATGGAAACCCATCCTTTGCCTCCACTTTCTTTTATAATATATAAGATATATTTTCAATGATTGTTTTTGCTTTTTTACCCAAAAAAATGATTGCTTTTTNAAATGATTGCCTTTTTTTTTTTTTTTTTTTTAAGTTATTCAATTTAGTATTACATTGTTGTTATATGAACATTAATACGAGACTCTTTAAAATAAAAAGCATATTCTCAATAACAAAAAAACATCTTTTGAGATAAAAAGTTAAATTTTAAAAGGTCCACCAACAACACTTTTTATTTATGCGCTTTACTTTTAAATTTTATAAACATTTATTGTTCTACTTATATCCTATCTTTCTTTTCATTTGAATTATCTCTTAAATATTATAATAGTGGCATGGAAACTTATGATACATTAAATTAATTATTTACACATGTTTCCCTTTAACATTTGCCTTTTGTGACAAAATGTCCCCAAACTTTGAAATTGGCGGTTATCGTCCCTGTTACGTTGAAACGTTGAGCAAGTGTCCCATTTTGTTGGTTTCATCCATTTGTGTCATTTGAAAGGAGTCGCGTGACATGAACATGTATTCTAAACACTTGAAATCAATGGTAAGATGGACTTTCTATTTTACACTCCAGCTCTATCTTTCTCTCTCTCACACTCATTCTTGCACCATTTGGGTTAGGGTTTCCTGCAAAAATAATTTTAGAGAACAAAAAATTAGATGATTGGTTAAGCATGGTTCGATTACAGCACATTTAGGTTTGATTATAGCACTACATGTGGATTGGAGGAAGGAAATTAGTTTGAAATGCATTTGAGTAGGATGATGATGCGATTCCAACTTACAGTAAGTTCAGATGCTTTGTTAGGTTATGACTTTTTGTCATTTTTTATGTTTTGCGGGGTCTCTATTGTAACTTTGTAAAACTGATTTTAATGTTTTCGATGCTTCGTCATATTTTTATGTTATTATATATATTTATATATTTTTATTTTTTTATGGTTTGTGGGGTTACAATATTGGTTGGTGCTTTGTGAGATATCTAATGTTGCATTGTACAAACTAATTGCAAATGTTTTCAATGTTTTGTTAGACTATGAGGTTTTTTTTTATTATTTTTTTTTTGGGTGATTGTTATGTATTGTGGGGTTAGAATGGTGGGTTGGTATTTTCTGGGCTTTTTTATTGTTACTTCATGCTTAATGTATGTTGTGTGGTGGTCCTGTATTTTCTATAAAGGGTCTGAAAAACTAGTTAGATTTACATTTTTGTTTGTTTTCTTGTTGGTACATAATGGAAAGTTTTGGCACAACTATTTTCCATAGAAAGTATGTTAATTTGATTATTAAATACTAATATATATTTTTAAATTTCTTGCATTTTGAACATATTTATTGTATGCCACATAAAGTAGGATTTAATTTGATTTTAAATTTATTACTTTACTACAGAACTCAATTTTGAGTTGTATACCAATTGATATCATTATGGTGGGGATTTTTACAATAGGAATAGAGCAACAATGTATTTAGGTGGGCAAGTAGCTTACTTTGATGATTGTAACTCATACTATATGTCTCTTATTCTAATGAAAGATATGGCTAAAGATTTGGGTTACAGTGGTAATACAATATTCTACTATAAGATTTTTGGATTAAAATTGACAAAAAGGTTGGTATACATTGCAATAGATGAGATATGTTATCAGATGAGATTTAATATGCCTAAAGATAAAATTGCTGATGTATATGTGAAAAAGGTTTATTGATGTAGGCATATAGAATGGATGTCATATGATAATGGTAATAATAGAGCTGAAACCCAGGAAATACCAATTCAAACATAACCTTAGCAATCTCAGCATAAAACTGAGATCGCTTGACTTTGAACCCGAAACTAGTCTTACCCAAGTTGACATTGAAACATGTTATATAATTGTGGTAAGGGTGATGAGGCTGATGTATGTATTGATGAGACTGATGTAAGTTTGGATAACGATGATGGCGCTGATGTAGTTTAAGATATGGTTGATGTTGGTCTAGATGAGGTGATGGTGAGAAAGATGATGACAATGATAGGTTGGATGATTTTGTGGAACTTGAATGTGAGCAAGATCCTTTTGACCCAACATATTTAAAATATGTTGATAATTATTATAAAGATGATGAGGAATTGAGGACCACTATGGTTTAGATGATGAAAGTGGAAGAGAAGACAACTTTCTTCAATTTAACCTTGATTGTGACATGAAATTTTTTGTCTTTAAGATTGATATGTTGTTTACTAAAGTCAATGACCTAAGGATTGCAGTGAAATAGTCTAGAACTAAGAATCACCGAAAATTGAAGTGTAAGAAGAATGATAAAGATATGATTAGGGTGATTTTTAATGAAGAAAAATGTCCATGGACATTGTATGTATATGATATGAGGCCAAATGAGAGTGCAATGCATATTAGGACTTTAATGGACAAACATAAAAAAAGTGAACCGGTTACCAATAACAATAATGTTAATTCAAAAAGGTTAACAAAGAAATATGCCACTAAGTTTAGAGATGACCCAAACTGCAGTGCCAAGTCATTCATATTTACTGTTCAGTTAAAGTATTTTACAAAAGTTTCAAAACAACAGTTATATAGAGCTAAGGAAAAGGCAAGTGAGGTGATGCTAGAAAATGTAATGCAGCAGTAAGCTAGGATTTAGGACTACTATGAAGAGATCAAAAGAACAAATATTGGTATCTAAATATTTGTTAAGGCAAGAGTAATGAATGGTAGGAATAATGTTTCCGAGAAACTGTATGTATGTTTATGGGCATTGAAGAAATAATTTAAAGAAGGGTCTAGACCAATCATTGGTTTTGATGCCTATCACATAAAATGCACACATCTAGAGCAATAATTGGTGATTGCTTGCATTGATGGAAACAATTCCATGTACTAATTGCATGGATTGTTGTTGAGGTTGAATCATATGCAGCCAATGATAAAAATATCGATGTCGAATATAAAAAATACGGAAATATATAAGAAAGCATGAAAAAATTTAATGAAATTTTAGGATATATTTATTTATTAAATACTTTATCAATGTAACTATAAATATTTTTAAACATTGAGTGAAAATCATATTTCAAAATCAAGATATCTATAGCACTCGTTGACAGTAACAAAAATACTATTACTAAGTGATAAATTATTTATTAATTATAATAATAAGACAATTACATGATTACTTATCCAAATTCATTTTTTATCTCTTGTATCTAAACCCTTCACATTTATTTCAGTTCAAATAATTTGTTTATTTCAAGTTTTATTATATTCTATGTCTGTCTTTTTTTCTTTTGCTTTTTTTTAGTTTTATTTTACTCTTTATTTGTAGATTTATTCTGACATTTAAAATATCACTGCCAAAATCTAAAGGTACAAATTATATCTTATATGATTAGGCTATTGAATTTTTTAAAGAAGTTCATAGAGAGAGTAAAGTGAGTCATAATCTAGTAAGTTATTTTAACCACCTGAATGTTTGTGCCTATTGGATGAATAATTTTTTTTTAAATTATAACTATTCTTTTTTTGTTTTCAAATTGTAATCATTGTTTCACATTATTTTATTTTTTTCAATTGTTTCATCCTTGCTTTCAAATTTCAATTAGCCTAATAGTACAACATTAAAGATTATATGTCATCAGCAAATAATTATAATTTGAAAAAAACATGCTCTAATATTTTATAAAAATTCATAGTATTTTAAAATTTTATAACAAATTAATGGATATTTTGAAAATTTCCATGGATATTTCAGAATTTCCACGGATATTTGAATTTTCCATGAAAATTTTGACCAGATTGTGAAGCAATTGACATGGAAATTTTTATGGAAATTTCAATTGAAATTATGAAAATTTCACCCCTTTTTTTGGAACTTTAAAATCCTATCCACTCTTGTAGAAAACCAAAATTTCTGCAAAATTTTGCTAAAAATTTCGATTTTTGCAGCCATGGTTATATATAATGCAGCTAAAACAACCACAATGCCAATGTCGTTTTTCATAGCCTATCCCGAATGTGACATGTTGTTGAATAACATGTGTGAGAATTTCAATGGGCAATCATGAAAGCTACGAAGAAGCCACTGGTACCAATGAT
Source organism: Ochetophila trinervis (assembly GCA_003254975.1). Lineage (NCBI taxonomy): Eukaryota > Viridiplantae > Streptophyta > Magnoliopsida > Rosales > Rhamnaceae > Ochetophila > Ochetophila trinervis. The sequence goes on along the minus strand of QANX01006398.1, from coordinate 26,404 downwards.
GGAAAGAGCATATAATATAGAGAATGGCAAAGAAGAAAGTTGAAGCCAACTAGTGGAAAATATATATTTTTCCAAGGATTCATAAAATCTTGAAGGCAAATAAGATGGATTCGATGTACTACATCACTACCTTTTCAAGTCAGCATATGTTTCAAGTTAGGGTGGTTGATGGTATGTAGTATGTAGTTGATCAACATGCCAAGACATGTTCTTGTAGGAAATGTGATCTCATTGGTATCTCATGTCATCATCTAATTTCAACTATATCTTGTTTGGGAATTTAGAAGGTGGAAGACTATGTGAATGAATGTTACAAGAAGCGCACATATCTGAATGCATACACATCTATTGTGTATCCAATGAATGGTTCTGAAATATAACACAATTGACATACACTAGTGCAACCACCACAGTCTAAAAAAACACTAAGAAGACCAAAGAAATCGAGGAGGACCAAGCCAAATGAAGTATAGAGCCAAACAAGGTCAGGAGATTTCACATGGTCATGACATGTACCAGTTGTGGTAAGGAGAGTCACAACCAGAGGTGCTGTCAATGGAGACAAAGCGAGAAAAAAGCTAAAGACGAAGTACCAAACATGTGAAAAACATAAGATGCAAGTATTTTTCTTTCTTATCTATTTGGAATGTTAACAAATTATGTTTGCAATTAGTTAAATTTTGAACTAATTGCAAGTGAGAAAGGAGGCATAAAAGTACAAAAAAGAACCTTCCGAAGGACAATCCATCAGCTCTAGCTCCAACTCCACCACATGCTCCAGCTCCAACTCCACAACTAGCTCCAAATCCAACTCCATCACCACCTCAAATTTCAACTTCAACTGCAACTCCAACACCAAGACCAAGTAGTGCAAGGATCACTATTAGGGAACCAACACATTTGTACCATCTCCAACTCCAATATCAAGTGATATTGGTAAACGAAAAACCAACAGAAGAATGAGTCAATAAATGATCTCTTTTTTAGTTGATGTTGACAATTATTGCAACTATTAGGAAAGTAAGTCACCCTTATGAACTTTATTTTAGGTTTAAGTTATTTAGGAAAATGTATTTGTGTAGGTGTAATTAGGTAACAAGTACACATCATAGGCATATTTTGAAATTTTATTTTGAGAAGTTCACAAAATATAGTGGAATGTTGTATCATGTTTATATGCAAGCAAATAGAGAATGTGAATGTATTCAATTTCCTTTTTGTAAAGACAAAACTTAATTTTAAATGGAATGATGCACAAAATTAGATTCTTTTTATATATTTGCAAAACTTTTGCGACGTTGTAAATGTATGCAATTAGTCTCCATAAACAACAATCTCGGCAATGTTGCACTCTGTAATTTTGAAGGATCAATTACAACTAACAAGTATCCAATGAAAATACAACTTTGCAAGTGAAAGAAAAACTACAAAAATATATTTCACAAGGTTCATCAAATACACTAACACAAACTTTACATCCTCAATAAGACTATACAACACTAATATTATGAAGCCACAGCTTTTTCTCCCTACGATAAAACCATAACCACAATACAACACGAACAATACCCTAACATTTATGCATTGTCAACCCAATCAATCCCAGCAACATTACATGACAAGTTACTAATTTTCCAACCACTTCACTAACATCAACAATGACAATAAGATGAACCCAAACCACAACTACTTCTCCTTTGATCGAATCTTTACATTGTCAAGTTTCAATTATGTGATTCTTGCATTGTCACTTTCCACTTTTTTAACCCTTGCATTTTCATTCTCCAAAATTATAATGCGTTTCAACGATTTTGGTATCATATACTTGGATCGTCCACGCATGGGTGGGTCATATAAAAAAAAATCACATCCACAATTACCTTTCAAAATTGTCTAAAATAAAACACATAATTTCAAATTTTAGCACAATTTATGTATTAGGTATACATAGTAGACTCAAACCCAACTGATACAACCTATAAACCTAAACCCTGCCTATATACCCAAATTTTTAACTAAGCGACCCAACTAATATATTCTAAACTCATCCATACCTCAAACCTTTTCCACGCTTAAAACCTTCTTCCAGGATTGCAAGTCACATTCTCCATCTTCGTCTCATGAACTCTTTGATTTCAAACTTTTTATTTTTCAACAAATTTCTAAACCTATAGAAGAAGAAAATAACAGAGAAAATGGAAAAATGGAGAGAATGGGGAAAAAAGGAACAATGAAAAGACCATCTTACCTTTGATTTTGGGTGTTTATAATACACATGCAAGTTGGTGGCTCCTTTCAAACGGTGCAAATGGACAGAACCAACAGAATTGCATACTCAAGCAACATTTCAACGTAACAGTGGGGACAACAGTCAATTTCAAAGGTTGGAGGGGAGAGGGGCCCTGGTATAAATAAGCTTTAGGTTAAAATGATATGATATTGAAATAAAGAATGTATTTGCCTCTTTATATTCGGAAATCCAAACAAACTCTTTATATTAAAAAAAATCAAAATAGAGTCATTAGAATCCTTTTTTTAATGGTTGATTATTTAAAATAAAGAGCAATATGCATTTAAATAGTCTTTTAGTATGCTTAATAAGATACAATGAAGTCAATTGATTGATTTGTTTTTTAAAAATAATTAATTAAAAATAAAACTTATAAGTTTAAATTTTCCACTAAAAGGCTTGTAAAATGTTGCAACAATATTAATCAGCTTCATTCTTTAAAATAATTTGAGATAAAAATCGTCAAACTTGAGTATGGAAGAGAGTATACATATACTCCCTTCGGAATCCGATAGTTTGAAATTTAGTTATCCCTAACAAAAGTCATTGAGCTTCATTCAACTCTGACAGTATTGCAAAAGAGTTTAAGCATTAATTAGTTAGCTTTTGTGGCATTTAATAGAGCTTACACTTACAAAATTGATGGCAAAATATTTATTTTAATATTTTCAATAGATGAAAATTCACTATAGAGTTGTAGTTTTTTGTTCTTCTTTATTTTTGTTTTTTTTGTTTTTTTTTTTTTTTTTTTATAAATATAACTTAAAAAGAAGTAACATAAATAACTAACATATGAGAATTAGTATGAAATTTTGATTTTTTTGAGCCAGAAAATCCTCATAGGCAGATACATACTTACACTTATAGTATATTTGGATCTCATGATAAAGCTCACCATTATCTGGGTTATAAAATGTGATAGTGACTATGTCATATTTTTTATTATTGTATTTGAACACATACATGATAGACTGTATCTGGTCACATCATTCCATATTGATGTGTGAATTATACTTCAGCAAAAGAATTGCATTGTACGAGACTATAAATCTATTATCCAACTTGATATCATTCTTCTCAACAAACTTTCCAACACATCTCCTTGTATATACTGGGTATCCATCGTTTCTAATAATAGTGGTATTAACAAACTTTTTTGGATAAAGCCTTCCATATTTCCCATCAACCATGCAAAGAGAATTCTTATTTTGAGCATCACAATGGCCATGTATCATATAATGTTGAACAATGCCATACAACATTGGATTTTTTTATTTTTATTTTTGGTCTGGAATCTCAGCAGATATTAAACCATCTTCAGACTAAGAATAAGAAGATATATATGCATGAGGCAAACAACGCTTCTGGAACTCAATAGTGTAAAGAACTGAAAAAATATAGCTTATGTAAAATTAATAAGTAATAATATTAACAATCGAAATAAGTATGAACAATTTTGTGACTTTTAAACATTGTTAATTTGAACAAAATAAATAAATTATTCTTACTTACATTAGTAGTGCCAAATAACTTATTCGTCTGTAGATTTTTTAACAACTCATTCAGCTTAATTTTAAGTCTTCAAAATCAAGGTGGAAAATTGAAAATAGAAGATTTTAAAAATTTAGTGGAAATGATAGATGATTGAAAAGTTTTGATAGAGTAAGAATTAAAAATAAATATAGATAAAAAAATATTATATGTAGTTAAAAAAGTAAAAAATGGGGCTATGGAAGAGTGGAAAGAGTTATTATATAATTTGCTGTATAAGAAAATTAGCTTCTTCTTCTTTTTTTGCTATGGAATGAGCCTGGAAAAAATTGGAAAGGATTTTATTAGATAATTTTAGATTTTATGGAGAATAGAAAATAATTTTTATCTATATTTAAAATATTTTATTAGATTTTAGCTTTATAAATAAAATTAAAAAAATAGATTTATATTTATATTGTATGAGTTGGAAAAAAAAATTAAAAATGATTTTATTAGATAATCGTAGATTTTATGGAGAATGAAAAATAAATCTTTATCCATATCAAAATGTTTTATTAGATTTTAACTTGATAAATAAAATTAAAAATATATATAAATATATTGAATAAGTGGAAAAAAAAAATTAGAGAGGATTTTAGAAAGGATTGTATTAGATAATATTTTATGGAGAATAAAAAAGAAATTTTTATCCATATTTATAATATTTTATTAGATTTGAACTCCATAAATAAATTAATAACATAGATATTATATATATATATATATATTGAATAAGCGGAAAAAAAATTAGAAAATATTTTGGAGGGAATAGAGCATTAATAGATTATATAGAAGATACATGCAAAATATTAAAATTATTTTTAAAATTTTGCACTTTAATACACTTTATTTTTAAGTCAACTAACTGTATTAAACTGTATCAACTTTTAAACTAAACAAATACTAAAAATGTATATTTTTACAACTAGTTTTAAAATTTTACATCTTAATATTTTTCTAGTTTAAAGTTTGATACAGTATAATATTGGTCACATGAGAGAAGTATTAAACCTTGTTAGTCAAAATTCAAAAATGCCTAAATTGCAACGAAATGAAATATCAAAGTCTAAATGGGTGAATTAAAATGTTAAAGGCTTAAATTGTAATCCCTGAAAATTAAGGATACAAAAATGCAATTTTTTTTTAAAGATATTTCATTAAAAAACATTTTATTTTCAACTTAAAAAAGCATATCATGTATTATAGTTATTACTATATGTTTTCTTTAAAATTTTATATCTTATGGTGTTGTTTTTTAGTTGAAGCGTGAGAATTGAAGACAATCGTTTAATGAAAAAATAATGTCAGACTGTTCTCAAAGAAGCTAGATTATACTTATTGAACAATAGATTTTTTTTAGCATATCATATATTATAGGACTTGGTGCACTTTATGCTTCTTAAAGTTTGCACCGATTTATAATTTATCTTTTGTACTTTGTATTGACTATTTATATTCTAAACTATCAAAGCTATTGCAGCAATAATACCTCATTCTAACTTTGTTAGTTATATG
>QANX01006398.1:8712-21043 GCA_003254975.1 Ochetophila trinervis | reverse complement strand
TATATATATATATATATATATATATATATATATATATATGATTGCTGTCTTGGGAGATGCCACTCATATTTATATGGGCGAATTGGGCAATTTACGGAAAAATTAAGGAATTTAGAAAAAATTAGGAATGAGGAGTCAGAGGAGTAATTTGAAAAAAAGTCAAATAACCCATGTTGATTGGTCAAAATTAATTTGACCTTCAAAAAATTTCCCCCGCGTCAGAGAAGTTTAGGTCTTCTTCTTTTTTTTCTTTTTTGCTTCTTTTCTTTCTTCCCCGACGATTTTCCCTGCTTCTTCGCCGCTCTCGCTACCATTCACGCCCAGATCTTCTTCTTCGCCAATCTCGCCCATTCGTGTTCTTTTTGCGAAGCAGAAGCTTCTCATCTTCCCTTTGGAAGTACCGGTAAGCTTCTCATCCATTTTTTTTTTACCTTCAAAAAATTTCCCCCACGTTAGAAGAGTTTAGGTTTTCTTCTCCCTTTTATTTTCTGCTTCATTTCTTTCTTCCCCTATGATTTCCCCTGCTTCTTCTCCGCTCTCACCACCGTTCATGTTCTTTTCGCTAAACAGAAGCTTCGCATTTTCCCTTCGGAAGTACTCGTAAGCTTCCCATCCGTTTTTTTTTGTTTTTCTTTCTGTGTTTTTTTATGATGTTCAAAATTATTAATTACATAAATCTCAGCCTACAGTTTCCCCTATTAATAATGTAACTATTTAATGATTACGGACAAAACGTTCGCAGTGGGTAGTTGTTAAGATTTTAAAAAGAAAGAATGGATAGAAAACGTTTGGGTATAAAACGTTTGCAATGGTTTTTTTCAGTCCTGTATATTAGTCATGTTGGGCAGACTGGTTTTTTTCTTTTTATCTTTTTTTTTTTTGGGTAGAAAATGTTTGCAGTGGTTAGTAATTAAGCTTCTATGACTTTGTTGCCTAGGTATTAATGCTAGACTTATCACACTAATAAATCAAATTTTTATTTCAAACACTTTAGCATTCCTCTGTTTTCCATTGATAACAAATATGCCCACTGCTTTGTTAGTTTTGTTTTGAAAATTCTTATGATATTGGAAATTCAATATGTTAAAGAATTAAAGAACTACTATCTGTTCGTTTTGTCTTTGGGGAGAGTTAACATAATATTGAATTAATGCATAGATTGTGTGTATCTAATAATTGTTGGTTCTTTTGCCTTTTATTTTTTTGGCTGAATATTTATGATGTTCAATAGTATTATTATTATTTGGTTTCTTTAGTAATTGGAAAAATATCTATGCAACTAGTGTTGAGTTTTTGTAGTATGTTACTTAAGAAATTCAGATGGTGATTCATGTTAAGATTATGCTAAGTTTTTCAAATGATTGGTTGTTAGTAAAATCTTATTTTGTATGTCTTTGATAGAAACATGAATAAATGTTAGGTGTGGAAATTCGAAATTATACGATGTTTCTATGAATTAATTATTGTTAGCCTAGTTTCTGAAATATTTGTCTCATATGGCACATCTTTATAAGCANAGTTTATGAAATATTTGTCTCATTTGGCACATCTTTATAGCATTTTTTTCCCTTCAAAAACTGCAGCAACAAGTTCAACTTTTACTATATAAAAATGTATGCTAGCTCTTCAAGTCAAATTTGTACTCAACAAATTGCCGATGAAATTAAGCCTAAAGTTGCATAGGAATTTCAATCAATTTTAGATGATTTTGCTTTCTACAATGCGTATGCACAGGAATGCGGATTTAGTGCAAGGATGAGCCATAGCAAAAAGAAAAAGGAACAAATGAGTTGATTTGGAAACAATTTGTTTGCTCTAAAGAAGGCCAAACAGATGACTCTTATCGAAGAAAGTTGAATGGATTTGAACCACGAAAATGTGAAAGGAATCAAGGAGAAGTTTGAGTAGGTTGTAAAGCAAAGCTATCATTGGTGAAGCGACAAACGGGTCCGAATTGGATAGTTAGTTCTTTTGTAGACGAACATAATCATATTCTTTCATCTCCTACCAAGGTACATTTACTAAGGTCACATAGGAATGTTTCCGTTGCAAAAAGAGCTTTAAACTAACAACTATCTGCAGCAAATATACCAACATGCCAGCATATTCGAGTCATGGAGATTGGATGTGGTGGTATTGAAAATATTGATTGCACTAAAAAGGATTTAAGGAATTATGAAACAAAAATAGAAAATGAGCAAAGGGAGTTTGATGGAAAAAGTATGGTAGAATTTTTTTCTTCTGAGAAAGAAATAAATCCATCGTTTTTTTTTTTACTTCGAGGTTGATGAAGTGAATAGGTTTATGAGATGCTTTTGGGCAGATGATATTGCAAGGAGATCATATGATGCTTTTGGTGATGTTGTAGTATTTGATACAACTTACAACACAAACAAGTATTGCATGGTTTTTGCTCCACTTACAAGAGTAAATCATCATGGTCAAACCATTATTTTTGGATGTGCGTTTTAAAGTGATGAACAAGCAGAATCTTTTATTTGGTTATTCAATAAATTGTTGGATGCTACATCAAGTGATTATCACCGATCAAGATCCCGCGATGATGAAGGCAATAGCTCAAACTTTTTCAGCAATTGTTCATCGGTATTGAATATGGCACATTTTGAACAAGTTTTCTATGAAAATGGACTCGGTAGTCTACCGAGACAATTACCAGCGTTTCAAAAGTATTATATTTAACTCTGAGACAACTGAAGAATTTGAATCACGTTGGTTGGATTTGATAGATGAAACTAAATTGCAAGGAAATGGCTGATTAGGTGAAATTTATAAGATTTGTAACAAATGGATTCCTGCATATGTGTATAAATTTTTCAGTGCTGGAATGTCAAGTAGCTAAATAGCTGAAAGTTCACATTCTTTTTTCAAGAAATATGTTTTGAAAAGAAACACGTTGATAGATTTCATTCTACATTTTAATAGAGCTCTTAGCCATCAGCGACATCAAGAGCTAGTTGCAGATCATGTCGATGTTAATGAGAAACTGAAGTTAAAATCTTTATGGGCTATGGAGAAACAAATGGTGGAAGTATACACAAAGCGGAATTTTAACATTTTCCAAGATGAAATTTTTGAAAGTTCCGCTTACATTAGAAATAGCGCATTTGAGGATGATGAGACTATGTTTTATAGTTTACAGAAGCCTGATGAGAACTTGCCAACAAGATGTAGACATGTTCTTTATAAGAAGCAATCAGATGTTGTTTCTTGCAGCTGCAGCCAATTTGAGTTCAAAGGAATTCCATGTAGGCATATGTTGGCATTTTTCCGTTTTAGATAGGTTGTACACCTGCCAAGTCAATATATTTTATTGAGATGGACAAGAGATGCAAAGACTGAAGTGCATGATAACTATGCTCAACAAATGAATGATGCACATGATATGTCAATGATGGCAAGACATGCAAGCCGATCCCATTACAATTCTAATGTAATTGATGATGCATCTCTCACTGGTGAATATACTAATTTCTTTATGAATAAGTTAAAAGTGATACATCAAAAAATTAAAGATATTAATGGAAGTGTCGTGCTACATTCAACAACCAAAAGTGTGAAACAATCAATAAGTATTAGCAATCCCTCACAAGTGAGATCAAAAGGATGTGGAAAAAGGCTTAAATTTGGAAAAGAGGTTGCAATTTCAAAAACGAGACTTTGTCGAGGATGTGGACTTCGAGGGCAAGCACACGGTAAAAGAAATTGTCCCAAGTTGAATGAACGGTAATTTTTATTTTTATTTGCATTAGTATTCGAAACAAGACTAAGTTTATTTTATTAATATGTTTTAATATTTTTTTTATAGATCTACAATAGATGGGAGGAGTATCAATTCCAAATCCTCAACAGAGAATGAATTAGCATCTCTGAATTAGCATCTCAAGCTGGTAACAAGTTGTGATATGAAATTTAATTTTATATTACATTGCTTTTGTTTAATTATTATAATTGTTGATATTTGTAGAATCAAATGTATTTGCCTCAACCAAGAGAGTATAGATGTGATAAGCCAGCTCCAATGAAGAATGAAGTGCAAGTTATCATCTAGTCAATGTTGGTTGTGTAAGTTAATGTCAGTATTTGTAGCATGTGTCTTTGCAATTTGAGTTAAGGAGAATTTTATGAAGTTTATTTAATGTATTTGTTATTTGACACAAGAAATTTATTTAATGTATTTGTTTATTTTGTATTAATAGAATTTCATTAATCATTGATAGATTTTAGAATGGGCAAAAATGTTAGCTGATTTAGGTGACCCATAATGGGAAAAATGATCGTTCTTGTATGTTAGATGTCACAAATAGCTGATTTATAACTGGGAATATTATTTTATGATTGTATGTCACAAATAACTGTCACAAATAGAAACGCTTATGATTGTATGTCCAATGTTGATGAAGAAACGGAAAGTGATAAATCTGGATTATTGTATGTAATATTTTCTTTATTATTTAATATAGGATAGTGGTATAAAGATTTTTTTGAATTAAAACAATTGTGTTTTAAAAAGTAGATAGTACAACTTATAAACCAAGTAAATGAACCAAGCCATATCAAACGGTGATGGGTTACCATTGCAGCATCTCTGACAATTACATGACGCACCATGATAAACATATGTTACAGCAGGTTAATAAAATATAAAACATTTTAACTAAAATTTCATCCATAAATATAAAAAACTTAAATGTTACTCTTCAAATTACAGCTTTCCAAATCTAAATTAGTATAATAAAACAAACAACTCCTAAAAGTATAACAAATACATAATAAATAGTCTTTTGTTTCATGAGAGCTCTTTGTTTGTCTTCTTGTTGCTTTTGAATTAAAATTTTGTACGTAGCATTCACTTTGGAATTCAACTCTCGGACTTCTCTTTTCAATTCCACCAATTCATAAACAATAGGTCCATCTTTCTGTAAATTACTCCAGTTTGAGCTATATTGTATATCATCGTCCCAAATAAAATTTCCATAATATTCACCATCCTGTAAAGTAGCCACATAGTCAATAAGTTATTTGAAATATAAATTTAATGTAATACATTTAAGAATATTGTATACAAACCTTGATATTATTGCATTTCCAAAATTTTCTATTTGGATTTTTTCTAAACGAGATATCATTGGCTTCATATAAGAGTCACATTTACATTTTTGTTGAAAAAAATATCATTTGTACTTGATGATGACATTGTACCTAAAAACAACTCCATTACCAAATCAGAAAATATTGATATTCATTACCGAACCATAGAAACATAAAAAAGAATTTCCACACAATCTATGCATTAATTCAATATTATGTTAAATCTCCCCAAAGACAAAACGAACAGATAGTAGTTCTTTAATTCTTTAGCATATTGAATTTCCAATATCATAAGAATTTCCAAAACAAAACTAACAAAGCAGTGGGCATATTTGTTATCAATGGAAAACAGAGGAATGCTAAAGTGCTTGAAATAAAAATTTGATTTATTAGTGTGATAAGTCTAGCATTAATACCTAGGCAACAAAGTCATAGAAGCTTAATTACTAACCACTGCAAACATTTTCTACCCAAAAAAAAAGATAAAAAGAAAAAACCATAGTCTGCCTAACATGACTGATATACAGGACGGAAAAAAGCCACTGCAAACATTTTCTACCAGAATCCATTCTTTATTTTTAAAAGCTTAAAAACTACCCACTTCAACGTTTTGTCTGTAATCATTAAATAGTTACATTATCAACAGGGGAAACTATAGGCTGACATTTTATGTAATTTTTTTGATCTGAGTGTTCACTTCATGCATACATGCCGATGGTCAACCCTTAATTTTCAATCATTCCTCCAAGACCCACTTTTATGGGACAAAACCTGGGTAATCACCTTTTAGTCATTTATTTTATCTATGTACGGTGGAAAATTGACTCTGTAATTGGAGTAAACTTGTTTATCAAACACATCCTACTGTGAAAGTAAAAAGGTTCTAAAATCCTATATGAAAACCTCAATCTTCAAAAGTTACTACTTACAGCTATCTTTCAAGGAATCAAGTTGTTAAGCATCATAATTTAGATCTTCTTTCCATTACTTCAGTTTTTCTAGTCATATTAATTGTGTTTCTCTAGTATAATGAAATTATGTCCTAACACATCTACTTAAGCATCAGAATCATCAGATTAAGCAATTTTATTGTGCCTTGGAATATATATTGGCATAATAACATCTTTTGTACCAAATAAAAGAGAAGTTGACAATTTGAAAAATGTATTAAAAGCTTAAAAACTACCCATTGCAAATGTTTTCTACCCAAAAAAAAGGAAAAATAAAAATAAAGACACTGCAAATGTTTCCCCAAAGACTAAACAAAGGAAAAATTCAAAAAAAAAAAAAATTCATCCATCCTTTCTTTTTAAAAGCTTAATTACTAATCACTGCAAACATTTTCTACCTAAAACAAAAGAAACAACCACTGCAATCGTTTCCCCAAAGTCTAAAGAAATGGGAAAAAAATGAAAAAGATGAAAAAAAAAACGTTTTCAGAAATAAGCAGGCGAATAATATTGAACATCATAAATAATAATAATAATAATAATAATAATAATAATAATAATAATAATAATAATAAAACACAAAAAGAAAAACATTAAAAAAAACGTTTTTAAAAAACAGGTGCAAAGCTTACCTGTACTTCCGAATGGAATATGCAAAAAAAACACGATTCTAGTCTAGTTGCGAACGACGGCAAAAGCTGCGAAGCTTTTAGGAAGAAAACGTTTGAAGCAGGGCAAATCGTCGGGGAAGAAAGAAAAGAAGCAGGAAAGAAAAGGGAAAAAGAAAACCTAATTTGACGCGGGGGAAATTTTTTCCCTAAGATGAGAAGCTTCTGTTTCGCGAAAAAAACACGAAAATACAGTTTGGTCGCGAATGGCGGCGAGAACGGAGAAGAAGCAGGGGAAATCGTTGGGGAAGAAAGTAAAGAAGCATAAAATAAAAGGGAGAGGAAGACCTAAACTCCTCTGATGCGAAATAAATATTTAGAACTTTGGAAATTAATTTTGACCAGTCAACATCGGCAATTTTGACTTTTTTCAAATAACTTCTCCGACACATTTTTCCTAAACTCTTCAATTTTCTCCTAAATTGCAGATATCACCAATTCGCCCATATACATATGGGCAGCATCTCCCAGGACAGCAGTCCTGATATACATATTTATTTATTGTAAATTTTAAAATAAAGATATTTTTTATTTTATTAAAATAAAAATTGTCACTGATGATATGCTATCAGTAACAAATCTAAAAAAAATTGTCACTAATAGTATATTTTTAATGACGATAAAAATATATTTTTAGTGACAATTTTATTTTATTAAAATAAAAATATTATAATTGTAGAAGTAGTATATATATAATAGACAAATCAAACAAACATCTTTCTCTCCTCTCTTTCCCGTTCACATACTAGAGTTGTTTCCTTCTCTTTTATCATGCTTGTCCATTGCCAAGGAAACTACTCGCTTAATAAAGTATGGACAATATTCACTTGAGCCAAGTTTTCTTTACTGCTTTCTTTTTTTGGTTGNTCCTTCTCTTTTATCATGCTTGTCCATTGCCAAGGAAACAACTCGCTTAATAAAGTATGGACAATATTCACTTGAGCCAAGTTTTCTTTACTGCTCTCTTTTTTTGGTTGCTTCTCATTTATGTGATTTTTTTTTTTTAAATTGATCAGTCAATTTCAAAGAACTTGCACGAAAGTCAACTAAAATTGAAAAAAGGAGTAGAAAGTGATTTACGGAGGGCAAAAACTTGCATACATTGTTATATGGGTAATGTAGTACAACAGACCAGTTATATGGGTGTAGCCAGCTGAGCTTTCACACCTGTGAATACGGAAGTTGAGGTTCGAATCTTGGTAGACCCATTTAGACTCAAGTACTCCTCTCCGCAGCTACTGCACGAGAATGAAAGAATTTCCAGTGACATGGGCTCCCAGTGTAGACTCCTACTAGATTGAAAAGACGCCTGGATTTGACCCACTCACTAGATAACTCCTGTACCTATGACCCCGCTACGATAAATCCTTTTTTAGTTATCAAAAAATTGTATACCATGTTTTCTCTTACAGAAACATTGATGGTGTTATATGTGAAAGAAAAAGATAAAGAAATTTGTTTGATTTTTTTGTGATACCTTTTAATTTAGAAAGAGAAATCATATGCACCGCATCTGAACCTAACATAATTAGAATAGAGGACTGTTGCTGCAATAACGTTGATGGTCCAAGAGGCATAATTAGTTTTTTTTTTTTTNGCATAATTATTTTTTTTTTTTTTTTTTTTTGGTGAATGGCATGATTAGTTTAATACAAAATAAAGAAGGCAAATTATAAATCAATGTAAAATTCATAAGGGTATAGGTGTAAAAAAAATTCTATATGATTATTATTATATTTATTATTCAAATTTGTAGACTGTATGTTGTGACTTTTTTTTAGTTGGAATGCGTGAGAATCGAAGGCAAAATCATTGTATGATAAAATAATTAAGAACTAAGTTTGAAAAGATCATAAATCAATAAATTTACATTCTAATTAAAGCAATATACTTTTTACTTTATCAACATATACATATGTAAAATAGTAGTATCATCAGGACATCGTAACCATTAGGAATGTCATCAAAATCTATTTTGAGAGCATATTTAATCAAAATTTTAAAAATAATTTATGAAATTAAAAAGTTTAGATGTATTTTAATACAAATTTTTAAAAACTTTATAAAGTCATGGATATTCAATTGAGATTTTTAAAAAGTCTACAAAAGTTATGAGGTATTCAATTAAAACTTTTTAAAAGTTTATAAAGTCATGAGGCATTCAATTTATCAATAATTTTAAAAAAATTTATAAATCATATATTTTTGTAGATTTTTAGTCAACGACAAAAATATTATGCTTACAAAAAATCCTCCACTCACCTTTAAAACTTTTATAGACTTTTAAATACTTTTTAAATGGCTCAATTAAATTTAAATGGCTCCAATTAAATTGATATAACAAAAATATTGATATAGAATTTTTTTTCTCTTCTCTTTATTATATATATTTGCTAATAATTAATAATATATATTTTTTTTTTATAAAAATGCAATATTTGATTCTTTTTAATATATAAATATACCAAGTGCAATAATGCGTTTTTGTTTGAGAAATAACCAAAATGGTTATTTTTTTATTCCTTTTTTATTTTTTTTTATTTACTTTTGCTCAATATAAAAAATAGAATATCTAATATATTTTAAAATATTTAAAAATAAAAATCATATGAATTTCAAATGTTATTTTTGAAATAAATTTTTTATTAAAGTTTATATTTTAATTATTTTAAAATATATTTTCATCGACGTAAAAAAAATATAATTATGCTGCTATGAAGTCTATATTATATTTAAAAGTATACTAAAAAATCTTTTAAAATGAAAGTTGATAGAATTATGTAAAACTATATAAAAAAAATTTAAACATGACACTACTACAAAATAGGGTCAAAGACGACAGTTAAAATCCGTCGTCTTACGTGTTTAGACGACGGACACGAAACCGTCGTCTAATAAGGCGTCGTCAATACTCAAAAAACATCAACGACGGTTAAAAACCGTCTTCTATGTTTAAATATCGACGACGGTTTTTATTATAAACCTTCGTCAATAATAAACACAAAGACGATGGTTCATAAAAAGAACCGTCGTCTTTGTGTTTATTATTGACGACGGTTTCTACATAAAACCGTCGTCTATGTTTTTTTTTTTTCTTCAGCAGCATTTAAATACATTTATACAAAATTATATTAAATATTAAATATATTCTAATTACAAAACTCTTATACAAAATTACTAATTAAACCAAAACTCTCATATATAATTTTTGATTATATACTCAATCTAATCATACAAAATTACTTTTCAATGCACGGATTCAACATTTTCACGGAATAATGCATTTACAATTTGTTAAAAACAATTTAAATAGATTACCAAGCACTAACCTTAAAATTTTTGGGTTAAAAATCACAAATATTATGTGAAATGAAGAAATAATCCGACTACAATGGAGAAGATGAGGAACGGCGACCACAGTGGAGAAGATGAGGAACGGCGACCAAGTGGAGAAGAGGAGGAACAGCGACCACAATGGAGAAGATGAGCAAACGGCGACCATAGTGGAGAAGTTGAACAAACAGCGGCGGGTGTTTTAGGGTTTCTAAAAAAGTGAGGAAAAATAAGAGAGGAAGAAGCGTGTAAAGAACAAAACACTGAGTTAAAAACGACGGACAAAAGCTAGGCCCGTCGTCTTTACCCAAATAACAAGGCTACAAAACGACGCCATCTTGATAAAGACGACGGGTCTAGAGTCAGGCCCGTCATTTTTTTTTTCTTTTTCTTTTTTTTTCTGGGTAAAGACGACGGTTTTAGCTTAGAACCGTCGTCTTTACCCAAGTAAAGACGTCGGTTCTAAGCTAAAACCGTCGTCTTTACCCCAAAAAACAAAAAAAAAAACAAAAAAAAAACAAAAGACGACGGTTTTAGCTTAGAACTGTCGTCTTTACCCAGGTATACACAAAGTATTGACGATGGATCCTTGAATCGTCGTCTATTATGTAAGTATAGACGACGGTTCCTTTAGGAACCGTCGTCGATAAGTTAACAATAGACGACGGTTCCTTTAGGAACCGTTGTCTATACTCTTCAACATACACGTGGCCACAATGTTGCTGTCACGTGTATTTTAGTCTTTTATCAACGACGGTTGTTGAAGTAACCGTCGTCTTTAATGTAACTTTAGACGACGGTTACAGTTAAAACCGTCGTTGATGTTTTTTAACCGTCGTCTTATTTTATCAACAACGGCTCTCTTTTTCAACCGACGTCTATATAAAAGTATGGTCGTCGTCAATAGCTATTTTCTGTAGTAGTGTGAAAGTCTTTCAAAGTTTATAAGTCATTAAAAAAGTTTATAAAATTTGTTCAAAATCTATGAAAGTCATTAAATTTTTTATAAAAGTCATTAAAAGTCAATCATACTTTTATAAATTATACAAAAGTCTATAAAAATCTATTAAAGTCTATAAAAGTCTGTGAGTTAAAAAACTCTATAAAAGTCTTTTTAAAATCCTAATTATATACATCCCACTTATTGATAAATTTGAAATTGTCATATCTGAATAATTTGTGTTTAGTGATGATAGTTTTTAGTATTGTCACTAAAATGGACTTTTAGTGATAGTCTTGATGAAAATTCTATTAAAATATCTTGACCAAGGATAGCAACGTCGTAGAGCCAAGGTAAAGTGACCTCCCTCGTACCCTGTCCAACAGAGATTTTTCATCCCCACCCCATTTTCCATTTATATGGGAGGCGAGGCAAGGTGGGGCTGGGATTCCCCTAGGCAGAACATGTATCCTGTTCCTCGCTCCACTGCCTTGTTTATTTAAAAAAAAAATTATAAAAAACTGTTTTATTTTTTAAAATTATAATTTAGAAATTTTATATTTCATTAATTATAATAAAAAAATAAATTTTATAATTAACTATTAAAAAAAAAGCAAGGCCTCTACCTCGCATTGGGGCAAATTTGTTTCCCTGTCCATGCCCTGATTTCACAATTTAACTGGGGATTCTCTACCCATTTAGGTTAGGGGCCGATCCTCACTGGAATCAAAGAAAGCGAAGTAAAATTTTGATGATAATATCTCCATATATATATATAAGAAAGTTTTATAATCAGGACGTTCTGGCCGTTTTATTGTCAGAACATCGCTTATCAGTTCTTAAATTGCTTGAAATGTTGAGATTTAAATATATGCTTGTGTCTAAAAAAATTCATACAAAGTTCACTTTTCCTTAATTACCAAAAAAGGTTCAATTTGCCTGTCTAGAATTTTAGTATTTCAACAAATTTATACAGTCCACGAAGATTCATTAAATCTCAACTCATGTAGTAAACTAAAAGCTGATAAATAGCATTTTGACCATAAAAGATCAAAATTTACCGACCTTATATATATAAAGAGAATTTTGCTATAAACCCTAACAGTTGGGGACTTTATGGATTCTGACTGTGGATTTTTTTTTCTTTTAGTTTTATAATATTTAATTTTATTAAATGAATTGAAAAAAATCCAACAAAAAATCCTATAAAATACCAAAATTGATTATATTATATTAAATCTTTGATAAAAATGCTTGGTTAAAACTCTAAGTTAAGCTCCATAAAATTTTTAATATTTTTTTTATGTGTGTGTGTGTGTATATATATATAT
>QANX01006396.1:0-23062 GCA_003254975.1 Ochetophila trinervis | reverse complement strand
CAGTTATAAGCAAATTCAAGAAAAGGCAAACAATCTTCCCAAGTTTTTAAGTTTTTACCAACTACAGAACGCAGTAAAGCACCTAAAGTTCTATTCACCACTTCCGTTTGTCCATCGGTTTGTTGATGACAAGTAGTAGAATACAAAAGCTTAGTACCCAACTTTCCCCACAAAACTTTCCAAAAGTGACTCAAGAACTTGACATCTCTATCCGAGACTATTGTCCTAGGTACCCCATGCAATCTCACTACATGTCTAAAGAATAAGTCAGCTATATTTGTTGCATCATCAGTTTTATGGCAAGCAATGAAGTGCGCCATTTTACTAAATCTATCCACAACAACAAATATACTATCACGACCCTTCCTAGTTCTCGGCAACCCAAGAACAAAATCCATGGAGATATCAACCCATGGTTCCGTTGGCACAGGAAGAGGGGTGAACAAACCATGTGGCATAGACCTAGATTTAGCCTGTCTACATGCAATACATTTAGCACATATTTTTTCAACATCCCTACTCATGTGTGGCCAAAAAAAATGTTCAGATAAAATATCTAAGGTCTTATGCACACCAAAATGCCCCATGAGACCACCACTATGTGACTCTCTAACAAGCAATTCTCTAATCGAACAATTGGGCACGCATATCCTATGTCCACGAAACAGAAATCCTTCATGTTTATAGAATTTATTAAAAGCACCATTTTCACATGCAGCATATATTTCACCAAAATCATCATCACTAGCATACATGTCTTTTAATTGTTCAAAACCCAAGAGCTTAGAAGTAAGAGTAGTGATTAAGACATACCTCCGAGACAAAGCATCGGCCACCACATTCTCCTTACCTTGCTTGTAACAAATCACGTACGGAAAGGTCTCTATGAACTCAACCCATCGTGCATGCCTCTTGTTGAGCTTTCTTTGCCCCTTGATATGCTTCAACGACTCATGATCAGTGTGATTCACAAACTCCTTCGGGAACAAGTAATGCTGCCACACCTCTAAAGCACAGAAAAGGGCATACAACTCTTTGTCATACGTCGAGTAGTTGAGTTGAGCTCCATTCAATTTCTCACTAAAATATGCTATGGGACGTTTTTTCTGCAATAAAACAGCACCTATACCAATCCCAGAAGCATCACATTCAATTTCAAAAGTTTTGTCAAAATTAGGTAATACCAGAATAGGAGCAGAACATAACTTATCTTTTAGAGTTTGAAAAGCTACCTCTTGGTCCTTATCCCATTTAAACCCTACCTTTTTTTTGACAATCTCATTCAATGGTGCCGCTATGGTAGAAAAGTCCTTCACAAACCTTCGGTAGAACCCAGCTAGTCCATGAAAACTTCTTACCTCAGAAACACTCTTAGGTGTGGGCCATTCTCGGATAGCCTTCACCTTTTCCTCATCAACCTCAACACCACGTGCACTCACAACAAAGCCAAGAAATATTAGTCGATCAATGCAAAAAGTACACTTTTTAAGGTTAGCAAATAACTTTTCTTCTTTAAGAACTTCTAAAACTGCCCTAACAAGCTCTACATGGTCATCTAGATTTATACTATAAATCAATATGTCATCAAAATAGACAACCACGAATTTCCCTATAAAATTTATTAGGATATGGTTCATTAGTCTCATGAAGGTACTAGGCGCATTTATTTCTTAGGATATGGTTCATTAGTCTCATAAAGGTACTAGGGGCATTAGTCAAGCCAAAAGGCATAACTAACCATTCATATAAACCATACTTAGTCCTAAATGCAGTTTTCCATTCATCCCCAGGTTTCATCCTAATTTGGTGGTATCCACTTTTCAAGTCTATTTTAGTGAACACACAAGAACCATGCAATTCATCCAACATGTCATCTAACCTAGGTATAGGGAAACGATACTTTACCGTAATCTTGTTGATGGCTCTGCAATCCACGCACATCCTCTACATGTCATCCTTCTTAGGAACCAACAACACCGGTACAGCACATGGGCTTAAGCTTTCCCGCACATATCCTAATGCCAATAGCTCCTCCACTTGCCTTTGAAGTTCCTTCGTTTCCTCAGGGTTGCTTCTATATGCCGGTCGGTTTGGAAGGCTCGCTCCAGGCACCAAGTCTATTTGATGTTCAATGCCCCTTATTGGTGGTAATCCTTTGGGCAATTCCTCGGGAAAACTTCTTCAAATTCCTTCAACAAAGAAACAAAAATACTAGGCAAACATGGGTTAAGGTTAGCTTCAAAAAAATAAAACTCCCTAAACCTCACGAGAACTAGTGCTCTCTTGCATAAGCATGCTCCTTTCACATCTCTCATTTTTGCATAGAAATTCTTTTTCTTTTCACTCCTCACTTCACTCATGTTTTTCTCACAAGTGTTTTGACTCTCCATTGGGCCTTTATTTTTTTTCTTTTCTCTCATGGCCTCTTTTCCCTCATTCTTTTTGTTAGTCTCACTTCCCATATCCTCATTTGTAGGTTTATTCATCTTCAATTGATCAAGGTACACCTCTTTTGGAGATAGAGGTGCTAGAGTGTGCTTCTTCCCCTTGTACTCAAAAGCATACCTATTCTTATGCCCATCATGAACAACTCTCCTATCGAATTGCCACGGCCTACCCAACAAAATGTGCCCGGCTTGCATAGGTACTACATCACACACAACCTCATCAACATACTTTCCAATTTCGAAAGCAACCTTCACTTGTTTGGTTACCTTCACTTCCCCACTATCATTCAACCATTGTAACCTATAGGGATTAGGATGCTTCTCACATTTCAAGCCCAATTTCTCTACCAAAGTAGTGCTAGCTACATTGGCACAACTTCCTCCATCCACTATCAAACTGCAAATTTTTCCACCCACCATACATCTAGTGTGAAAGATATTCTCCCTTTGCTCTAGACTCTCCTCCTTAACTTTATGGTTTAAGGCTCGCCTAACAACTAGAGACTCTCCCCTCATAGCATACTCTATGTTCTCCTCATCACTAGAATTATCCTCCAATGGTGGCACCTTGTTATCACTATCATGCTCAGACTCCGAAACAATTTCACTACCCTTCAACAACATAGTCTTCTTATTAGGACATTCAGAAGCAATATGTCCTAACCCTTGACATTTAAAACACTTTATCTCCCTATGTCTAGTAGTGGTAGTAGAAGAATTAGGAGTACCTTTAGGTGTGCTGGCACTCTTATCCTTATTCTTGAAATCGAAGCTCTTCTTTTTGTCCTCAGGTTTCTCCCACTTTAAATTCCATTTAGAGTTGGAATTTGAGAAGCTTCGAGTAGTCCCTTTTCTTTTAAGTTGCTTTTCCACCTTGATTTCCATGTTCACCAAGTCTTCTATCTCTACATATGGATGTAGTTCTACAGTGTCGGCAATCTCTCTATTGAGTCCACTTAAGAATCGAGCCATGAAAGCTTCTCGTTCCTCATCTATGTTGGCTCGGATTAGGAGCATCTCCATCTCCTTGTGGTACTCTTCTACCGTCCTTGTTCCTTGGGAGAGCCGCTGCAACTTTTGGTGTACCTCCCGGTAATAAGAAGATGGTACAAATCTTCTTCTCATCACCCTTTTCATCTCGCCCCAAGTTACAATTGGATCTTCACCATATCTCCTCCTAGTCTGCAATAATTGTTCCCACCAAACCAAAGCATAATCGGTAAACTCTACAGCGGCGAGTCTTACCTTCTTCTCATCCGAGTAGTTGTGGCAAGCGAAAATTAGTTCAACCTTGCTTTCCCACTCCAAATATACTTCAGCGTCATGTCTCCCCTTGAATGGTGGTATTTGCATCTTTATGGAGCTTATGTTGTCGTCTCTCATTTCTCTCGGCTCATGTCTCCTAGCCCTTGGTTCCTCCCTCCTTGGACGTCTCCTCATTGAATGATTTGAGACTTCATCATCCTCGGAAACCGATAGTTCTATATCTCTAGTCCGCGAACCATCTCTCCTTGGGTTATTTGTGGCGGTCATAGAGACTTCATTTACCTTATCATTTAATTCATCCATCTTCATGTTTAACCTCCGCAATTCTCCTGTGAAGGCCTTGTATAAGAGCTTCATGTCCGGTGTCATCTCCTTTTCGTGCTCTTCCTCGGAATGAGCGGCTTCTTTTCCTTCTCTTCTTGACATCTTAGTTTCTACAAGACAAGATTAGTAAAAAGAAAATCCTTACTTCTCTCCCTCACGTGTTTCACTCTTTTTAATGGTAACTACGCTCGTGTTTCACACAATTTTGGCTTTTACCCTCAATGTGCTCACCACTCAAGCCTTTTACCACTCACAATCTCCAGAATCAAGTTGCACTTTAGAGTTAAACACAACAAATCAAAGCAAGAAAAACAATTATCACAATCTCAAAACCTTACCAACGAAAGAAACTAGATCAAAAGAAAAACAAAAATAAGAATTAGAGTAATGGAAAGTAAATATTACAAAAAACAAAAAAAAACAAAAAAAAAACAAAAAAAAAACAAAATTCGNTTTTTTTTTTTCAGGAATGCCTTGTGGACAGACTTGCCCAAGTGTGACCCAAGGTGAAACCCCAGGCGCCTGTAGTGCAATTAGGGTTTTTTTTTTTTTTTTACTTGTTCTCTTCTTTGAATAAAAAAACCCTAAATCAACAAGATAAAAAAAGACGCATGGATCAAACACAACTTTTTTTTTTATTTCTTTCGGGAATCAAAGTATTATGAATGAAGAACACAAAGAAATTGAAAACAAAGATAGATAGGTACTTATCTCAACCAATGTTCTAATACCAATTGATGCGGAACCCCAAGATTAAAGAATCCGAAACCCCAAACACACAAGAAATATTGAACAGTAATTGGAAACGAGAACCCGCCCTACCAAACCCTTAGATAACTTGTATCTAAAAACGTGGATTAGAAGGCTAGGGAAAGAGAAGAATAATCGCCACAAAGTATTTCTACTTTGATAAGATAATTCAACTCCTAATGCAACAAGAAAAAGAAATTGATTCCTCACCTTGCAAGAATACTCCTGGGAGCAATAGGAAAATTAATTATCTCAATTGATTAAAAACTCAAATCTGTCTTACAAAAAAATTGATCCCCCATTATATAAGGACTAGGGGTAGATCAAGAATCAATCTAAACCATTAAATATTAAGAAAGTAATCCTAAGGTTGAAAACTAACCCTAAAAACGAAAATAGCAAAAATTACAAAACTGCCATTATAATCCGAAAATAGCTAAATTACAAAACTGCCATTATCATCCGAAAGTAGCTAAATTACGAAACTGCCATTATCATCCGAAAAATAGCTAAAATTATGAAATTGCCATTCTAAGTTGTTTATTTTTAAAATGATGCTGTTTCATCTCCGCAACTATCGAGCATCATTACGACTTTCATCCCTTGCTTGGACAACATGCTTAAATCATCATTAGGCCTCGGAAAAGTGTTCAAATCATTTGGAAACTTGAATCGATCTTCATCCATAATTCTTTTCACAAGTCCAAGCATTCCCTCTTTGATCTTCTTAGCTCGAGAACGCGTCACTGGTCCACTTGGCAACGTAATGTCCTTATCACGAACATCCATTCTAGAAGAGCGCTCGATGGCCAGATCACTGTTTTTAGTGAATATGACTTACTATGGTAAAGTAAGAGAAATTTGGGATGTCAATTAAGTTCGTTTCCGCATCACTGTTTTTCGTTTGTGATTGGGTTGACAACAATACCGGTGTGAAAATTGATGATTTAGGTTTTACATGTGTGAACTTTAATAAGTTAGGTCACAGATAAGATCCATTCATCATGGCCTCACAAGCGCAGCAAATTTTTTACATTGAGGATAAACTTGATCCACGTTGGTCAGTAGTGATATCTCCACCATAACGTGATGTATTTGTTGATGATGTTGAACAAGATGATGACAACGAAGACATTCCCATGGATCACAACCCATTTGCCGATTGTCTTCCACACATGGAGGACGACATTGATGTTAACAGTAACGAAGACTATGAAGAAGTTTATATTCGTGATGATTGTGAAGGGATGTGGATATGAAAATTTGCAGACTCTTTAAACTCTATATAATTTATATTTACGAGCATTAATCTAAATATTTTATACTTCCTAAATTTCATAATTGTTGACTACGTACTAAATTTATTATTTAATAAATATCTAAATTTAAATTAACTAAATGTTGCATAAGCGCTATTTTTTAAAAATTGTTGACTTAAATTCTTTTTTTTTTTTTTAACTAACATGAAACAATTATAATCATACATATTAAATTGCAAAAAAAAATTAATACTATTAGCGACGCTAGCGTTGGCAATACCATACATATAGCGACACTAGTATCGCCAATAGTATACTTTTGGCGACGCTAGCGTCGCGAATTATTACATATAAATTAAGTCAATGTTGCATAAATGATTTTTTTAAAGAAATGTTGACTTAATTTCAGATTTTGAACTAAAATTTATAATTATGTATATTAAATCAAATATAAAAATACCTAGACACAATTTATACATTATATAGTTACCAAAGAATGAGTTGATAGTATAAGAATATATCAAAGTATAAAATTGCATAAAGATATTTAATAAGTATCTACGATCTAAATCTAAATTAAATGTTTCTTTTTTTAAGAATTGTTGAATTAAATTCTTTTTTTTTTTTTGAACTATCATGAAACAAATATAATCATACATATTAAATTGCAAAAAAAAAAAAGTTATACTATTGGCGACGCTACCGTCGCTTATATCGAATTCGTATATATTAAATTTACCTAAATATAAATTAAGTCAATGTTGCATAAATGATTTTTTTAAAGAAATGTTGACTTAATTTCAGATTTTGAACTAAAATTATAATTATGTATATTAAATCAAACATAAAAAAAACCCGGACACAATTTATACATTAAATAGTTACCAAAGAATGAGTTGATAGTATAAGAATATATCAAAGTATAAAATTGCATAAAGATATTTAATAAGTATCTACGATCTAAATCTAAATTAAGTCAATGTTGCATAAATGTGTTTTTTTTTAAGAATTGTTGACTTAATTTTTTTTTTTTGAACTAAACATGAAACAATTATAATCATAGATATTAAATTGCAAAAAAAAAAAGTAATACTACATATAGCGACGCTAGCGTCGCCAATATCGAATTCTTATATATTAAATTTACTTAAATATAAATTAAGTCAATGTTGCATAAATAATTTTTTATAAAGAAATGTTGACTTAATTTCAGATTTTGAACTAAAATTATAATTATGTATATTAAATCAAATATAAAAAAATAACTATATACATTATATAACATATATATAATTTAAAATCCATTATATTCCAACTATATAATTTAAATTTATGAATTATATATTAAATTTATAATTATTTGTATAATTAAAAATTAAAAGCTACAAATTATAAAAAAAATTAAATTAAATGTTGCGACGCTAGTGTTCTTAAAAAATAAACTTTTAGCGACGCTAGCGTCTCCTAAGATTAAGAAAAGGCGACGCAGAGCGTCGCTTACCTCCCCCCCCCCCCCCCCTCTCTTGCAAATCAAGCTGTATTTTTCATATTTCCTCTCAATATCTCACTGCTACAGGACTCAAACACGCTGCTACTGCAGAACAAAAATCCAGTTGCATGTGTCAGAAATACATGTCTCCGCCGCGGGTCTAAAACCCAAGTGCATTTTCTTTTCAAGCTGACCAATCTACCTATTCATACACACGGCGCCGGCCTGTCGAGTCCATTGTCGCCGCCGCCGGACTGTCGTTCGCCACCACTGGACACTTGGTGTATTTCAAATGTACACGGCCGGACTCAAACACGCCGCCACCGCCGAACAAAAACCCGGGTTTGCATGTTGGAATTTTTGATGAATTTTATTTTAATATTTTTGTTAGAAACTGGATAAATTAAATTATGTTTGACAAATTGTGATTGTGTTTAATATGACTGTTTGTATGTAAATGAAGTTGTCTATAAATGGATGTTGTTAAATACATATTAATATTATGTAATTAAATAAATAAATATTAAATTATACATATTATATTTGTTTTTTTTGGTAAATACATATTATATTTGTTGATATATAGGTGAACATGAAAAATATGGATAAAAGTATATACGGTTTTACGCATTCATTATTTTTGTGCATGCTGGTGAACATTATGCTGTCCATAATACATTTAAAACATATATATAAATTATTATATATTATAAGCAATAGGCGACATATGTAGAATATAAGCAATAGTATGTGACTTAGGACATTAAATACTATATAGTTATTAGGCGACGCATTAAAATTAAAAAGTGACATATGTACACCGTTTAAAGTATATAAGCAATAGGCGACGCATTTAAATTAGGACTGTTTAACTNGTGACTTAGGACATTAAATACTATATAGTTATTAGGCGACGCATTAAAATTAAAAGGTGACATATGTACACCGTTTAAAGTATATAAGCAATAAGCGACGCATTTAAATTAGGACTGTTTAACTGCATGCATATATGTTTTTGTGACTATGTTGTGTGTTACAGATTAATGGATCCGAATGAGGATGATATTGTTCTTCTTTCGATGAGCCGTTATCAACAGAGGATGAAGCAGCCGGTCCAAGTGTTCCAATTCCTAAGCGGAAAGGTTAGGGACCTACAACGTTGAAAGATTTTAGAAAGGAGGCCGACGCAAAGCAGTTGAAACTACAGTTCAATGAGCATGGAGTTCCACTAAACAAGGAAGCTATGAGGATGGTCAACTTGGAGGACTCAATCACTCGTTCCACCGTACCGATTGGAGCTAAAAGCTGGAACGATGTGTCTCCAGCATTGAAAGATAACCTATGAGAAGCATTAAAGGTAATATTCCATGGCCTATCTAACTCAAAACCCGAATTACATTATAGAGTTATTTACCAAATGCTACATTGATGTTGTTATAGGGTTATTCAAAGAAGGATGACTCTCAAAAGGACTAGACTCTTAGAAGTTGCGCTGGGAAGTGGAGGAGGTTTAAGCACAAGCTGTTTGAGATGTATGTGACCCCATACTTGAAAGACCCCGAGCTGTTCAAGTACCCACCCACTGACATGTATACTTTCATCAAACAAAAAAAGACTGGGATTTATTTCTCAACCATAGGCTTGGTGAAGACTTCAAGGTAAAAATAATATCCAAATTGGTTTAGAATTTAATTATGTATGCATGTGTCAAATACTTTATAGAACATATAATTAATTCATCTTAAAATATATGATGTCAACATTAATTACAGAAGTTAAGTGCGGATCGAAAGGAAGTACGCCAAGGCAACATATATCCCTATCGACCTGGCTATAAAGGATATCCACGGTTAGAGGTGGAGTTGGTATGTAATATATATTAAAATGTATACATGCACACACATTAAGATTAAGTTTAATTTAATTATCGAATATTTACTATTTCCATATGTTTAATGGATGTATATAAATTTGCAGCAAGCTGAGAGAGGCACCACCGAACTGATAGAGTGCGAAGAGCTATGGATCCACGTAAGAACAAAGAAAGATGGACGGGTAGATAATCCGGAGGTTGAGTCAATTGTTGAAAACATTATGAGCTATATAATTACCAAAATTAGTGGTCATATAATTTATATTAATTATGCATAATTAACCATATTAATATTTTTCATGCATATTTATTTTTTGTAGCATGCTTTAAAGCATAATGTCACTCAAGGCATTCTTGATGCCTCTCCTCCAAATGATGTGCTTACACAAGCTCTCAGGTTCGAGGAGTATCCTGGTCGGCTTCAAGGAAAGGGACAAGGGTACACGGTTAAGAATTTTTTTCAAAACACCGTGGCGAAGCACACAAAAGAATAAGAAGAACCCGATGTAGATGCAAATATCCAAAAGGGCATTGGACGACGTATGTGATCTCTCTGCTGCATGCGGGCTTGACATACCACTGCAGTCACTCGCACATGGATCATGTCATGCAGCAGATCATTCGACCAATGCTTGGCACAATGATGTCACTGATTTGGGCACTCAATCTGTTCCTCCTCCATCAGTTGTTCCACCTAGTAATCCTACATCTGTACAGTATGAGGTACGTGTACCATTATTTAATTCTTACAATATATTCTTAATATTGATTGTTATAACCCGCTGACGTTTTCCAACATGACGTTGAAATGCAAGACATTGTATGTGAGCTTGTAGAAAGGACACGAGATAACGTTGTGGCAACTGGGACTTTGACAACCGGTAGTTCAGTTTGTCATGGTATAGAGTTAGGACCGGACAATGTTAGAGTCTCATTGAACGAAGCGATTGATCTTGCTGCATTGTTACCTGTACCCTCTTTCAGTGTGCTATATGTTAAACAGGCTAAAGGATCATTCGTGGTGTGGCCCCGTCATCTTGTTATTCTGCCATCTGATGCGATATATAACATCATATATTCAAAACTGACTTTTTATGTTCGCATATATATGTAGCTAATTTGTGATACTAAGATGTTTTTTTTATTTTGGTTTTAGGATTATGGGAAAAGGAGAACATCAAAGGGCAAACATGTAGTTGCTGCAGGATCAAATGGCTCACATAGGTCCCAAAGGCCTACACCAGTAGAGGCCGAGCCTGCAGATGTTGCTACAGCTGATTAATTTGACATTGCCCGCTCATACAAACTTAGCCCTGCACTTATAGCGTTGCTAAGACGGCTCGACCCTTTCGACATGTATCACATATGGATGCCTCCTTGTCACCGACAGTTGTGGGCTATGAAGTGATGATATCAATTTCGAAGAAAGATATCCAAGATTTTTGTTACATGCTGGAGTTGCAACAATCTTGCATTTTGTTCTACATAAGGTACGTAATTCCAACTTTATTGCATTAATTGCTAAATATTTTATTGCTATCGATTTGTCACATACAACTAATTATGTAAATGATAATTCACTACTTAGGCATTGACATTCTCGACTGATGGGTGAACAACTAGGGAAATATTGTTTTATGCTCCCTGATGATCTAACCAATGTAGAAAGGAGAAATCTCGATGAGCGAGAACTTAAAATTTTGATGCGATGGAAAGATGCAGAAAGAAGTCAACTATGGTTTTTCCCGTACTGGTCAAGGTAATATAAGTTGTCTAATACTACAATAGATTATTTGAATTTTATTAAAACATTTGTAATTAATCCCTTTTATAGAGATCATTGGATGTTGTTGACCCATACTTAGCAGTCGCATAGTTTCATGATGCGCTTCCGAAGAACAACCGTCAAAAAATGGCCGACCTTAAGGGTTTGTTGGATAGGTAAGTTTGCATAATTAATTATATATGTGGATGATTATTAATTAAATTTAATAATTAATTGCTGATTTTATTTCTGATGATATATATAATGTATGCATAATGTATATATATGACGTACTTGTCTTGGAACTGTACATCCGATGGTCGAAAAAAAGTTCAGTATAAAAAACTTAGATGGCCTAAAACAAAGGTACATAAATAAGATGTGTATATACATAAATAAATAAGATTTTTACGCATAAATATTTATTCATAATTGTAAATACATATTAATACTATATGTGGAACAAAAAATTACTTAGCTATTTAATATAATGATTAACTTGTTTTTTTGTATCACTTTTGTATAGACGATAAAACAACCAGGAAATATTGAATGCGGATATTATGTGATGATGATCATGCGTGACATCATAGTAAATAATATTGCTCGGAAAAATTTAGCGAACATGGTAATAATTAATACATCTTTATACTCAGTAAGAATTAATATTATTAGTTAATACTTATTTTAACTACTTGTTAATTTGGTATGTATGTGCAGTTCCAAAATAGTGCTTGGACCCAACAATATGTCAACCATTTTAGAGCAAAATAGACAGCTGTCGTGCTCCCATTCATATCGTAGTAAGATATAATTTATATTTCCGCTTATATATACATGCTTTTAGATGACAAAAACAATAGCACATTTAATTATTGTACTAATGGAAATATTTAACTGCTTGTAATTATGTTGTTTGCATTATTTGTACATATGTAATTTTGTTGTTTGCATGATTTGAAAATATTTGCTTTTTCTTATATCATTTGTTATATTATTTCCCTAGTTGTAAGCTAAACATTGAATGCGGCAATATTGTCCATTAGTTTCTTATCTACTGAATTAGAGAGAATTGCAGAGAGTCAAACAAAGGAACTAACCTTATTATAAGCTTTAAAAAAAAGTCAGTCAAGTGGATGGTGAATATTTTATCAATATCGACAATTTTTGCTGTAAATTTATTGGATTGGTGTGATTCATGCGGACAGAGTTTGCATTGCTAGAAACCCTATGTTGTTTATCACTCTTTCAATTATTTTTGTATATTAGTCACTTTTGGGAAGCTGCGGATTCATGAATTAATGTATAAAATAATAAAGCAGTACTAGAAATAACAATGAAGGTTTGAAACGATCTCATAAGATGATTTTGTCTAACATAGTATGTAACATGCATATATGTAGTTCATTTCAGAATGATGTATATAATTTGAGTTATTCATCATTCTATAATAGATAATTAAATTTAAATTTGTTTAATTTTAATTATTTAAATTTATACATTTAAATTTCTTTTATAAAATATTCAAATTAGATTTAACAAATCGTTTAATTAGTCAATACAAATAAATTTGATTTATCTAGCGACGTTTTAAATAGGGATTTGCTGCAGTTTTAAAAAATTGTTCAAAAAAATAAGAAATTTTGCAACGCTAATGTGGCCATTTGGGTGCAAATTTATCGACGCAGACATTGCATTTTAGTGAAGAAAAAGTGATGCTAGCATCGCTATTTCTGTAAACAACTGCAACGCTGGTGTCGCCATTTAGATGCACATCTACGACGCTAGCGTCGCCATTTTTGTGGCCAAAATGCGACGCCCAAGTCGCCTTTGTATTTCATTAACAGCGACGCTCAGTGTCGCCTAAAATCTTTTTATTAGAGACGCATATTGTCCGTCGCGAATATTTTTCACTTTCTGCGACACCCCTATCTGCGACACAAGCATTTACGTCGCCATTTACAACTAGCGACACTTTTTTTGCGTCGCCATTTAGGGTTTTTCGCGTAGTGTTTCCTACTACTTGTCCACATGGTTGTGATGAGGATGAATCTGTTACACATCTTTTTATCTATTGTCATGTGGCCAAGGCTCTGTGGTTTGCCTCCTCATGGTGTATCCGGAGGGAGGGCCTTGGTTTCTACAATATCATGGATTTTTTTAAATTGTTTGATGGAACCAGGGAATTTCCTCCCTGTGAATCCTAAGGATCAATGGATCTTCTTCCTCTTTAGTTGTCTAACCCTTGATCTTATTTGGAGGATTCGTAATAAACTTGTGAGGGCTGTCTTTCATCCTCGAGGATAGTGCTTGGAGTTTATTCTACAGATTTGTTGAGTTTTCTGCGGTGATGGGAGATTGTTTGCCTCGAAGGTCTCTTGTGCTACGTGCCCCCTACGGGATTGATGGGTGGGCAAAACCACCGGAAGGAACCATCAAAATCAAGACTGATGCGGCTATCTGGAATGGAATGGCTTGTGTGGCTATGGTTGCAAGGAATTGGCATGATGTCGTGTGTGGTGTGTTTATTTTCAAACAGATGATTGATGTTCTTGCAGCTGCTAAAGCCTTTGCTATTTTGATGGCTGCCACTGTCACTAAGAGGGAAGGATGGATCAGCATTTGTTTCGAGAGTGATGCCAAGCTAGTTATTGACAATCTGAAGTCCCCAGTGAAGGCTTTAGCTCATTGAATCATCCAGAGCATTATTGACAATATACATGATGTCTGCCATAATTTGTATTCCTGTTTTGTTTGGACACCCTGTGCTAATAATTTTGCAGCACATAACATCTGTAAGTGGGATTTTTCTGTCTCTAATCCTGACTAATGTTTATGCTAATATGTTGCCAGGTTTCATTTTGGATATTCTGGATCATGAGAGTGGCCATGTTGCTGCCTCTTGATTCTTCCCCTTGTTTGGGTTCTTTTGGTTAATATAACATCATTTCTTAGCAAAAAAAAATATAAATACATATATATATATATATATATATATATATATATATTTTCCCTTATCCTATATTATTGTTTTTAAAGTTTAGATAAAAATAAAATAAAATGAGAAGAAGATGTCTATTCTGAATCATTCACATAAACCAATAAAAGATATGTATAGGAAGAATGATTTTTTGAATCAGACATAAAAAATAAAAATAAATGATGACTCAAGCAACAATTTTTTCGGGATAAAAAATTCATCAAATTTGATAGCTCCTAAGGTGGGGATCGAACAACAAACCCACTTGGGAACATATAAGCTAAGGCCCATATCAGTTGGCCCAATAACTCCAATATCGTGTGTGTTGGGCCGAAGGATTACCCCATTTGTTGGGATTTTGAATGAATATTAGCAAATGACTTTTTATGTGGAAGGAAATGTTTTTAATTATTTTTATATTTTTAAAATTTAATTTTTTAAAAGCCATTTCAAATAATTTTTCAAATTTTTAAATTTTTTTTGAAGTGAAATTTTCTTCTCATTTCTATATTCTTCTCACTTTTTTTTTTTCTTCCGTTTATCACTTTTTTTTTTTTTTTTTTGAGGAAACGTTTTATCACTTTTTCTATTTCAACCCAAAGCAAATGCCGTGTTAGACCTGCTGCATGGCCGGCTCCCATAGTGGAATTCTGCAATTAAGTCAAAGCTCACGGTAAATCTTTGGCTTAACCGGTTCTTATGGAAAAATAACGAAATTAAAAGAAGATTATAGAATTTAATACTTAATTAAGTTTCAAATTGTTATTAGGAAAACAATTAGTTAAAAATATTCGAATAGGCGCAGGATCCACAAGGTTTTCAAGCTAACTATATGTACATTACATCACCCCAATTTCAAGTTTAATAGGGAGGGTTTAGTTTATTAAATAATGTATGATAATATGTTAGTTGGCTGTTAAAAGTTTTAACAAGGCAAATATGATAAAATAAGTGGAAAAAAATATAAATTAAATGGAAGTTTAGAATGATGAAGATTGCATTGTTTTTTAATGCAATGACCAAAATTGCATTGGATTGAACTAATTTTTTTCAAATTTAATCATTACAAAATTAAAATTATCAAATTTAGTACAATAAAAATTTAAATTGATCCAGTTCAGACCTTATAATCACTTTTTTTCTTCTTCTTTTTTGTTATCTTGTGTAATCACTTTAGTTGGTGTTTAAAAATTTGCAACCCTCAATAATGCGTTTTAAAGTCATAAGAAAATTTCAAATTTGAAAGTTTCTTGACTATTGAAACCCTATATATAAATATCACGCATGGACATGGTTCCAAAATTTTCTTCAACAAATGAATTTTGACTTCAATGCATATATACACACACTCACACACACACACATTAGTTATATTTTTCAAGTAGCAATTTAATTTCTTGTGATGAATTATTAATATAATGCGTTTACTAAAACTCTACATAGCCGTAATTGTATTATCAAAAAAAGAAAAAAGAAAAAAAGAGAGAAAGAAAATAGCCATAATTGATTTATGAATATATATTTGTGCATTCTTATGGACTTTATAATATAGACGAGGAGGTGAGTTTTTTTTTTCTTAAAAATAATATTATAACCTCTAAGAGTCCATTTTGTATCCGCTCAATTCCTCCCGCATAGTATAATTTTTTTTCCCCGTAAATCATTTTATAAATTAATCCAACAAATTTTTCAGTTGCAAAAATATATTTTTATATTTTATCCAAAAAATATATATTTTTCCAGGCGCATAAAATTGTATGTATTTCTTTCAACTTTTCGCTTAAGATATCACAATTAAATATGAAAATTTGTCATGTTTGAGTCAAATTTTTCTTCATTAGAATCTAACCTATTAAGCTTTTATGTTAATCCGTGTTCATATCGTATTCATATCGTATTTTATTTATGTTTACAAAGCTTGCACATATTTGTTTTTTTTTTTTTTTACTTAACTTAAACTTAATATATATTCAAATCATAATTTAAGCATCTGAAAAAAAAAATCTGCATACTAAAATTGCATATGATTAATAATTATGAATTCAAAATATATAAAAATTTACAAATTAAAGCTATGTTAAATATCTATCATAGTGATACGTGTCGTAAACACCAAAACTAATTACTGAATTTAAACACTACCATAGTAATGGTAAGTTTCAGATCGATTTCACAGAGACTGATAATCAACTGTTTCTATTCCAATTAAAGTAAAATTAAAAAGATAAAAGGGGAATTCTATGTTGGTAAATTCAAATATTAGAGAAAGCAATTTAAAAATATTGGAAATAACGATTAGAAAAAACCTTGGGTCAGAGTATCTTCAATTACTAAAGAACAAGTGATCACAGACACAAATAAATTCTCAATAATCATTCAATGATGAGTTAAATAAAATAGCACGCCCTTTTATTCTAAATCACAAGCAATTAATTAGTTCATATACAATCATAAACTAATCTTAATTCTAAAATATCTAGAATCAACGTTATCTAAATCAAGTCAGAAAAGCATTAAGAACAAAATCACTCAACAATAAACAAGTCCTACAAACATTATAAAACTTTACTCTATCTTATGTTCTTCTAAGAAATCAACAAAAGCTTAGCATGCGGTTATTAAAATCAAAGTGCTACTAAACATAGAACATTCAATACGATTGAATTCCTAATTAGCAAATACTCAATCCACAAATAATTATAACAGATCCAAATTATAATCACAAGAGAATTGAATAATAAACAAATAAATTGGAAGAACACAAATTGAATAATTAAACTTGAATTAAAACTTATAAACTAAGTCTCACACCTTGTACTTTAGTATTGAACGATACTCCTATCCAAAAGAAAGATTTAGCTACTCATAATTGTTAGAAATCTCTCTCTTTTTGTTGTTTTTGCTCTAAAAATGACTATCTCCTTTACAACAATCATAAAACATATTGATAATAAAACCTATGGTTAAAAAGTCACAAAAACGAGCCTAAACGCTCAAATTCGGGCCTTTCCAGGCGCCTGAGCATGCACTTGGGCTGCACTGCCTTGCTGCCAATGTCCACTTAATTACGGTTTTGCCACTGCTTCTTCATTTTTTCTATTTAATTACGATTTTGCCATTGTTTCTTCATTTTTCATCTCTTTAAGCTCAAATCCACCTAAAACATAGAAAAATACAAATTAATCCATTTTAAGTGAATAAAACATGCTCAAATCAAGTATTAAGGTATATAAAATATATATAAATTGCATCACATCAAATACCCCCACACTTATTATTTGCACGTCCCAGGCAAATCATAAAATATTATATTTCTAAAAAAAGAACTAAATCAATCAAGTAACGAAATATTATATACATAGACACAATAAAAAATTCATCAACTAGCACATCATAGCCACATGAATTCAACAATTTTTAGCCTTACTAGCAACTAACTTAATTAAGCTCAATTCAAAATAGCTCAGCAAATAACTCACTGAATTCTCTCAAATCACTCAAGTGTTTACAAGGTTGAAAATATTATGTCGAATTCAATGCAAAAACTTGCTCTACCATAAGCTTGTTTATCAATCTAATCTCCACCACCTAGCATACATTTAAGCAAAAATCCGAAAGTCTTTTAAAAGGTTGTAAGGTGGCTTAGGTAAAGGTAGGGTAGAAAAGAAAAAGCATAAGAAAAACAATGGGCTAACATCCAAAATCCAACAGAGCATTCAAGATATGATCTCACCAATACCCATCAACATTTTCAAACTATTTTCTTTCTCCTTTAAAATTCTCACTTTTTTTTCTTTTTTTTTTGACCATTTTTTTTTTCCAAATACTCTTTCTACTACTGTTTTTTTTTTCTTTTCTATTTTTTTTTTCAACAAACACACCAAAACATGAGAATTCCAAAGATTTTTCTTCAACCACTTTATACAATTCACTCATACCAACCATCATAAGTATGATCACCCCCACACTTAGTCAAAACAATTTTTTTGCTCCAAACAACCCACAAAATTTACCATCACACATCCCAAATGCTCAATTAGACTTAGAATAAGAAAAAGTAGTCAAAAATCAAGTCCAAAGCTTGTAATGTAGGCTAAAGAACAAAGAAAAAGATCATAAAAGCTCAAAGAGGCTAACAATGATAAACATAAATGTTGGCTTTTTTAGGCTAAGTGGCTAAAATAAAATAAAATGCCTTCATCATTTTAATGCAAAAATGCAGTAATGTGATCTCAATAAGCATGTCAAAGCAAGTTCTAAAGATACAAATTCATACATGAATATCACTCACAAAAATGATTAAAAGAAGTAATTAGTTCAACTTCAAGGCTCAAAAGCTCACTTAAGCTTAAATTTGTCGAAACTAACTTTCATTTAACCTAATTCAAATGGTTAATAAAACAAACTTCAAATTGCAAAATTCACTTAGCTAAACATGCTATTTACTTCATTTTATCTAAGTCTCCATCTATAATAATAATACTTTCATGACTCAAAGCAATGAGAAACATCAAAAATTAAATAAAGCAGTTGTTCACTAATCTCAGTCTCAGCCCTGAAACACAAATAAAAAGTAAACTAAAAAGCAAAACAAAATACGAATAAAACAAAATAACTAACCTAACAAAATAACAAATAAACTAAATAATCATAAATTATCCCCCNNNNCCCCCCCCCCCCCCCTAATGTACATAAAATGATATATGAAAAGAAAAGTAACACTCTCCTGAAAAAGCGAAGTCCGCATTATGCATAGGGACAAGCCAAACTATTGGTGTGATCGGGAGGTGGATTTTTTTTTCCACACAGCCCTGCAGGCAGAGCCTGCCAGGCCCCAGCCCAAGTGTCTGGTGCTGTGATTTCAATTTTAAATATATATATATATATATATATTTTAAGAACACTTTTGAATTCCTCAAGTAATGGACTCCCCATCAAATATCGTGAATGTCTTCACTTCTCTATCGAATTCTAACGTTAGTGCTCCTTCATGAACATCAATTTTTACTCGAGCAGTTTTCAAAAATGGTCTGCCTAAAATGATTGGTGTTGGATTTAGAGATGCATCATCGGCCATGACCAAAACATAGAAATCCGCAGGTAAAACCATCCCATTAACCTGCACCAAAACATCTTCAACTACCCCTATCGAGTAGGCATTAGACCTATCTGCTAACTATATGATAACTCTTGTATCTTTTAGAAAGCCCAATTGTAAAAAATCATACATTGATTTAGGCATCACATTAATGGAAGCTCCTAAATTTAGAATGGCACGTTCAATTTTAGAATCACACATGGTATAGTAAACGTACCTGTATCTTTACATTTTGGAGGTAGCTTCCTTTGCAAAATAGCTAAGACATTCTCACCTACCTTGATCTTTTCATTTCCTCTTAGCTTTCTTTTGTTGGTGCATAGCTCTTTTAAAAATTTAGCATATCGAATAATTTGACG
Source organism: Ochetophila trinervis (assembly GCA_003254975.1). Classification (NCBI taxonomy): domain Eukaryota; kingdom Viridiplantae; phylum Streptophyta; class Magnoliopsida; order Rosales; family Rhamnaceae; genus Ochetophila; species Ochetophila trinervis. The sequence continues at coordinate 3,452 of QANX01006396.1, read as the reverse complement.
AATTGTATCAATTAGTGAAATATTAACTTCCACCTTCCTAAAAGTGTCAAATATCTCTTTTTCTTGCTCATCTTTTTTACCCTTGTTCAATCTACTAGGAAAGGGAGCAGCAATGTAATTGTTAGAAGAAGTATTAAGAGATTTAGAGTTTACCTTAGGTGATGCTTCAACTTTAATTTATTCTTCCACTTGAAGCTTCTTTTTAGTGTCCGGATTGTCTTTCTTGGAATTGTCCACTTCTTTTCCACTTCTTAAGGTAATTGCTTTAGATTAATTGGTTGTGATGGCAATTGTCCAAACTGATATGTTTAAAGCTTTCCCATAGCAGTTGCTATTTGGCTCATTTGAGTCTCCAAATTCTGAAATCTCTTTGCTGCATCATGTTGCCATTGTTGAGTGTTAGTGGTTAAAGCGTTCACTATATTTTCCAATGACATACCTGATTGAGGAGGTTCTGCGGGTGGTGGTCTTGGTTGATATAGTTGTTGGTAACGGTTTTGTCATGGGTTATTTCCATAACTCAAATTAGGATGATCATTCCATCCATGATTGTGAGAATTAGAAAAATTATCATATTTGTGTTGTGGTTGTCCCAGAAATCCATCAACTGCATTTGCTTGCTGAATGGTCTCGTCTTCATGTAGATTGGGGCATGAATTCGTAGCATGACCCACAACAAAGCAAATCCCACAAGCCTTGGTAGCTTGAGCATTCCCTACAGCCAACTAGGGAACTAAAGATGTTAAATCAGAAATCTAGCACTCAAGGTTAGAAGTACTTACCTCATAAACTTTTCTAGCTTGAGGATTAGATCGTGAGCCAAACTGCTGTGAATTAGTAGCCATAGTAGAGATGAGGCGTTTGGCTTCTTCTAAAGTCTTTTCCACTAAATCACCTCCACTTGCTGCATCCACCATACTCATTTCCATGGGTAACATGCCTTCATAAAAATAGTGGATGAGGAGTTGCTTGCTAATCTGATGGTCAGGGCAACTACCACATAATTTTTTAAACCGCTCCCAATACTCGTATAGTGATTCGCCATCATGTTGTTGGATGCCACAAATCTCTTTCCTTATATTGGCAACTCTCGAAGCAGGAAAATACTTCTCTAAAAATAATCGCTTCATTTCAATCCAAGAATTAATAAAACCGAAGGAAGGTAGTAAAGCCAATCTTTAGCTGCATCTTTAAGTGAGAATGGAAAAGCTCGCAACTTAATTTGTTCTTCAGTTACACCATGCAGCTTCATTCTTGAGCAAACTACATGAAACTCCTTCAAATGTTTATTGGGATCCTCACCTACAAGACTAAAGAAAGATGGGAATAAGTGTATTAATCCATATTTTAATTCAAATGAAGCTTGTACTTCAACAAATTCAATGCAAAGAGGCTGAGAATTTAAATTTGGAGTAGCCAACTCCTTTAAAGTTTGAGGTATGTTGTTGTTAGTAGGGGTTGCCATCTTCTCAAATTCAGAATCACTGTCTGCACTCAAATCCAGAGTTAGAGTAGGACTAGATGAAGTAGTAGCACTCTCTACAGCCTTTCTTTTAGCTGCTTTGGCTTCTTGCCTTAATTGCTTTGCAGTCCTTTCGATCTCTGGATCAAAGCTCAGATCTCCTTCATTTGATAGTCTAGTCATACACCTAAAACAACAAAATCTCAAAGCAACCTAACACTAAAATTAGAATAGAAAGTAATTGATGCACAGTCCCCGGCAACGGTGCCAAAATTTGATGCGTGTTGTAAACACCAAAATTAATTAATGAATTTAAACACTACCGTAATAATGAAAAGTTTCAGGTCGATTCCACAGAGACTGATAATCAACTGTTTCTATTCCAATTAAAGTAAAATTAAAAAGACAAAAGGGAAATTTTATGTTGGCAAATTCAAATATTAAAGAAAGCAATTTAAAAATATTGGAAATAATGATTAGAAAAAATATTGGGTCAGAGTATCTTCAATTACTAAAGAACAGGTGATCACAGACACAAATAAATTCTCAATAATCATTCAATGATGGGTTAAATAAAGTTCAGATACGATCATAAACTAATCATAATTCTGAAATACCTAGAATCAACGTTATCTAAATCAAGTCAGAAAAGCATTAAGAGCAAGATCACCCAACAATAAACAAGTCCTACAAACGTTGTAAAACTTTAATCTATCTTGTGTTCTGCTAAGAAATTAACAAAAGCTTAGCATGCAATTATTAAAATCAAAGTGCTACTAAACATAAAACATTCAATACGATTGAATTTCTAATTAGCAAATACTCAATCCACAAATAATTATAACGGATCCAAATTATAATCACAAGAGAATTGAATAATAAACAAATAAATTGGAAGAACACAAATTGAATAGTTAAACTTGAATTAAAACTTATAAACCAAGTCTCACACCTTATACTTTAGTATTGAATGATACTCCTAACTAAGAGAAAGATTTAACTACCCATAATTGTTAGAAATCTCTCTCTTTTTGTTGTTTTTGCTCTAAAAACGATTATCCCCTTTACAACAATCATAAAACATATTTATACTAAAATCTAGGGTTAAGAAGTTACAAAAACGAGCCTAAACGCTCAAATTTGCGCCTATCCAGGTGCCTGAGCATGCACCTAGGCTGCACTGCCTTGCTGCCAATGTCCACTTAATTACGGTTTTGCCACTGCTTCTTCATTTTTCTATTTAATTACGATTTTGCCATTATTTCTTCATTTTTCCATATCTTTAAGTTCAAATCCACCTAAAACATAAAAAAATACAAATTAAGTATTAAGTTACATAAAATATATATAAATTGCATCACATCACATAGCTAAAAAAATAAACATGAATTGCAATGATTCATTTAAAATATTTAAAATATTACAAAACAAAACCAAACAAAAATTGTGTTAGAAAAATTAGTTTGTATCAATTATGTATAAACCAAATAATACATTAATGCAAAAATGATTAAACTTTATTCAAGTAATATAATATATAAAGATTAATAGCATTCAATAATAAATATTAAAAATAAAGACTATAGAAAAGCAATAAATAGATAAATGTTAGAGCTGAGCTCTATGTCTTTAAGATGAATGCAATTGGCTTTCTCAAGTGTTCATGATTTTATGACAATTACCTTCTAAGTTATAATAATTTCTCTTGGCAACATTAGACTCCTGCTCAAGAACACCGAACCAACTTAAACTCTCCCAAAATATATGTACAATATTTGTAACTCTAATGTTGTCAATGTATGAATTATATTGAATTTTTTTTGGTAAATATGAATTATATTGAATTGGACTGATGGTTTGATGCATTTAAAATGAAATAGAAATAAATCTATTTTATAAAAGTTGAAAAAGTAGCAACCGATAAAGTTAGATACTTTATAAAAAGTAGCAACCTATATGAAAATATGCAACAATTAAATTGTGAAAGGAC